>PVJC01019756.1:0-29884 GCA_004026665.1 Murina feae | reverse complement strand
GACCCCACACGCACGGCGCCACCACCCCTGACCCCACACGCAGGACCCCGCCACCTCTGACCCCACACGCAGGAGGCCGCCACCTCTGACCCTCACGCAGGGCGCCATCACCTCTGACCCTCACGCAGGGCGCCGCCACCTCTGACCCCCAGGCAGGACGCTGCCGCCTCTGACCCCCAGGCAGAACGCTGCCACCTCTGACTATCACACTGAGCGCCACCGCCTCTCACTGGCAAGCATGGTGCCACCTCCGCAGCTGCTGTCTCTGCCCATCATGCCTTGCGCTGCTGCCTCTGACATTCATGCACAGCGCCGCCGCCTCTGAACCCCACGCAGGGCGTGATCATCTCTGATCCCCAAGCAGGGCGATGCCACCACTGTCCCTCACACAGGGCGCAGCCACCTCTGACCCTCATGCAGGGCGCCTCTGTCTATGACCCTCACACATGCGCCTCTGCCTCTGATCCTCACCCACAGAGCCACCGCCTCTCACCCACATCACAAAACCACTTCTGATCCACACGCAGGGCACCGCTACCTCTGACCCTTGCTCAAGATGCCGCCACCTCTGACCCTCACACTGGGCGCCACCGACTCTGACCCGCAAGCATGGTGCCACCTCCGGAGCTGCTGCCTCTGACCCTCACGCATCCACTACCCTCCGCCTCTCGGACCCTCACGTAGGGCGCTGCTGCCTCTGACCCTCACGCATGGCGCCTCTGCCTCTGACTGTCACGCACAATTCTGCCATATATGATCCTCATGCACAGTGTGTCCACCCCTGACCATCACTCAGGGCACTGCCACTTCTGACCCTCAAGGAAGGCGCCTCTGCCTGTGACCCTCACACAAGCGCCTCTGCCTCTGAACCTCACGCTCAGAGCCGCGGCTTCTTACCTCATCACGGAGCCGCCACTTCTGACACACAGGTAGGACGCCGCCACCTCTGACCCTCAAGCAGGATGCCACCACCTCTGATCCTCAGGCAGGGCACCTCCATCTCTGATCCCCAAGCAGGGCTCCGCCACCTCTGACCCTCACACATGCGCCTCTGCCTCTGAACCTCATGCACGGAGCCGCTGCCTCTTACCCTCATGAGGGAGCTGTCACTTCTTCCCTTCAAGCAGGGCACTGTGGCCTGTGACCCTCAGGCAGGGCGGCACCACCTCTGACCCTCAGGAATGGTGCTTCTGCCTCTGATCCTAGCGCAGGACGCCACCACCTCTGACCCTCACGCAGGGCGCCTCTGCCTCTGACCCTCAGGCAGGGCGCAGCCTCTTCTGATCCTCAAGCAGGGCTCTGCCACCTCTGACCCCCAGGCAAGGCGCTGCTACCTCTGATGCTCATCATGGAGCCGCTGCCTCTGACCCTCATCAGGAGCTGGAGCCTCTGACCCTCATGCATAGTGCTAAGGAGTCTCTGTCTCTGACCCGCATGCAGGGCGCCTATGCACAGAGGGCACTTAGCCCGGCCAATGAAGCAGCTGCCTCTGACCTGCAGGCACAACTGCTAGAGCCTTGGCCACTGACCTTCATACATGCAACGGCTTCTGACCTGAACCCAAGGCGCTAAACAGCCGCTGCCTCCGACCCGCATGCACAGGGCTAAATGCCCGCCCCTGGCAGGCGGGGGGAAGGCATGTAGACCTGGGAGGCAGACAATTGGACACAGTGGCCCCGCATAGCCACCATCCGCCCCACTGCCTGCCATCACCCGCCCTGCACCCACAGCCGCCAGGCACCACACCTACCTCCACCACACCCACCTCTGCCTGCTGGGTGGCTGCCATCCGCCATCTTGGATTGGTTAATTTGCATATTGCCGCTCTGATTGGCTGGTGGCTGTGACTTAGCTTGTGGGCGTGGCTTAGGCATCCCGGAGAAACGGTTAATTTTAATATTACTCTCTTTTTAGATTAGATATATCCAATCATTATGTTGTATACCTGAATCTAACATAATGTTATATGTCAATTACCGTATTTTCAGGCGTATAAGACAACTGGGCGTATAAGATGACCCACAACTTTTGAGAAGATTTTCCTGGGTTAAAAAGCCGTCTTGTACACAGGGAAATACGGTATACCTTGTTTTTAAAAAGGAATCAATGCAATAACATATAAGATGTTCTACCTCACTAATAAAGTATCCATATTAAAATATTGAAAGCATTTTTCACATAATACATTGGCAGAGATTCAAAAGGCAGATGATAATTGGTGTTGATGAGGGAAATAGGCCATATATACTGTGGATCAGGCCTAAACCTGCAGTCGGATATCCCTCTCACAATCCAGGACTGCTGGCTCCCAACCCCTCATCTGCCTGCCAGCCTGATTACCCCCTAACCACTCCCATGCCAGCCCAATCACCCCCAACACCCCTCCCCTGCTTCTAAGAAACACCATCTGAAGGATGTAAAGTTCCAGTATGGTGATAAACTTGTCCATGTATTCTAAAACAGTATGGCCCATATCCTGATGGCGATGCAATATTTGCACCCATGAAAGCAAATGCAAAAGAACTATTTATGGAATGAATATTTTCCATGAAATTTTTACTGTCAGAAATCTTAGTTTGTCATTAATCTTCTTAAATATGCTGGGTAATCGGGAAAATGTATATCATTCGGACAGATTTTCCCTTTGCTACAATATCAAGTAAATTTCCCATCAGATGGTTTTTCATCAGAGAAATTTAGTGATAGGCAAAATTCACATCAAACAGTCATTCCACCACAACTATGTTCAAGAATTGCATCCTAATGTACTCCATTGTCACTGAGAAGGCAGTTCCTACCAATATTGGTAGTACTTGTTGATGACTGTTCTGTCAGATGACAGAGATATTCTGTCATCGCCTCTGCCTTCTTTCAACTTCAAAGGCACGTTGGTCTTTAGACATTTTTTGTCAATGACTATGGCTTTTGTCATCTTCAGAGCTACTTTTTGCCAATAGTAGCTTTTCAGATACATTCTATTGCAGGCACTACCTTTTTTCAAGATCAGACACAAGTTGGTCTTCAGACGTTTTCTGTCAATAACGCCAGCTTCAGCTATGTTGTAATAATAGTTGCTCTTTAGACATAGTCCCACCTCCCTGCTGTCACAGTCTGAGATGCTGGTGAATGAGATTCCTGGCTGATAGACTGCTGAGAGCTGTCTGACCAACGGCTGATTCTGGCTGATTCTGTGTGGGTGGGACTTCCTCCTCCCTGCTGTTGGGGTCTCCAGGATACAAATGTTTTGCACTTTGCCTGGCCAGAGGCCCTCCTCCATGGCTGGGCGCTCTGTGCCTACTGGCCAGATACCCTCCACAGCCAGGATGGAACACTTGCCTCATCACCGCAGCAATGACAAGCATTCCACCAGGCCTCTCACACTGCCCACTTTCAGCAGCTGCCCCACTCTGGGACTGGGGGACTCTGGCAGGGCTGAGTGGACCAGGCACCACCATCTCATGGCTATCGGCACCACCATCTTTGTGACAGAGTGATGGTCAATTTGCATATTACCATTTTATTAGATAGGATACCCTTGGCCCCAATGAAAAAACACATAAAAATTACAACTTTCAATTACGCAACTAACAACAATCAAATTAATAACACCTAAATATTTCCAATTGAAAAAATAGACCATAATAAATGAAAACCCATCTCATAGTCAAATTATAAGAAATATATATATATATTAGAGGATTAGAGGCCCGGTGCACAAAATTCATGCACGGGGAGAGGATTGGGGTCCCTCAGCCCAGCCTGCCCCCTTTCACAGTCTGGGACCCCTCAGTGGATGTCCTGCTGATGGCCCCAGTCTGGCAGGTGCCTTGTGTGTGTGTCTGTGTGTGTGTGTGTGTGTGTGTGTCTGTCCTCTGGGGACCTGCCCCCAGCTGCACTGTGGAGGCTCACAGCAGGTGCCCTGTGTGTGTGTGTGTGTGTGTCTCCACTGGGGGCCTGCTCCCAGTTGCATCAGAGGCTGGGAGCAGGCACCCCATGTGTGTGTGTGTGTGTGTGTGTGTGTGTGTGTGAGTGTGTGTGTCCCCACTGGGGACCTCCACCCAGGCACACCATGGAAGTAGGCACCCCTCTGTGTTGATCTCTCAGGCTCCTAACCTCGCCTGCATGTTGTTCTCTCCCTTGAGCTGTGGCCAGGGCTGGGTGCTGCCTGCCACCACACTTGCCTGCTCCCCAATCTCGGCCTTGCCTGCTTCCACAGTCTGGGCCTTGCCTGCTTCCCCGATCCCGCCCCAGTGATGTGGCCAAACTGGTCTTGCCTGCTTCTCCTGATCTCACCCCAGTGATGCGGCCGGGCCAGCCTTGCCTCCTTCCCTGATCTCACCCACGCAACGTGGCTGAGCCAGCCTTGCCTGTTTCCCAGATCCTGCCCCAGTGATGGGGCCAGGCCGGCCTTGTCTGCTTCCCCGATCTCACCCCTCTCCCCATCACCACAGTGACCTGCAAGCAGGCCCTTCTGGGGGCTGCCTGCTGGCAGTGCTTGGCTGCTCCAGGGCAGCAAGACCTGCTCATGGGTTGCTAAGGCAATGCCTTCTGGGCTTGTGGCCAGGGTGATGTTGCTAGCATCCTGCCCAACCGCTATGGGCTCCTCCATCTTTGTCTTGGAATGATGGTTAATTTGCATATTACTCTTTTATTAGATAGCATTGTGCCCTCAAACTATAAATAAATATTATACTAAATATAAAATATAAAAAATAAAAGTCAACAACATTTAAATCATAATAACTTATACGTTAAAAATTATCCAGAATATTTTTTAAATAAAGGCTCATAGGACTTGATTGCCTCCCACTTTACCTGCCTTTCACTTTGGTAAAAAAAAAAAAATACAATTTTGGCCTTAACTTCAATTCAAAATTATGGTCATGCCCCATCCCCAATGGTCCATTATTCAACAAAACAAACATTAACCCTAAGACTTCCTAACACAATGGGACCTCATAAATACATCCTTTGGGTTAATTTATGACCCAAAGTGGGATGTGTGGATGAAGAAGGGCCCCATGCTAACCTGACTAGCAGCTCCCAGAAGGCCTGCATAGCAGCCTTGCAAACTCGGAGATCTAAAGTAACCACAAAGGATGGTCTAAAATTAAAAATGTTTTACTAAAAGCAGTTTATGGCAAGCATCATGTCCTAGGCTAGAATATTTCCTGACAAAAGTGAATCTCTACCTTAACTAAACCTGTCTATTGTCTTTTGCATCTGACATAACATTCCTTTGGAATGTGAGAATAACTTCCCTTTTTCTGGCCCCCTCAGGCCACAACCAATGCATCAAGGCAGAGACTACAAATCTTCTCATTATAATTTTTTTTCACATAAAAGTTTAGTTTATTAAGCTTCTCATGAAAAATCTACACAATCACCAGAGATAGTCACTGAAGAATCTTTACTCCTTCTTTTTGTTGGCACCAACATTAGCCTTGCAGTCCCCCTGACTTTTATTCTGTTCTTGTATTCCTTTTTCTGTTTTTTGTTTTTTTTTTTTTTTTTTTTTTTTTTTTTTTTTTTTTTTTTTTTTTTTTTTTTTTTTTTTTTTTTTTTTTTTTTTTTTTTTTTTTTTTTTTTTAGGTCTTTTTCTCATATAGGCCATGTCTTGCAAGTCTATGTTTGGGTTCATTTTTCTTTGTGTAATCTAAGGAATTTAAAGGAGTTTTTAGGGGTGAAATAGACAGGTTTAGAAAATTTTAGCAATTAAGGGGCCCATAGAAAAAGCACAGGGCTACAGAGCTGCAGGATGTACATTTCCATCGAAGTAAGGGAGCTGAGAGCTGCAGAAGGTATACAGTTACAGAATAAAGGGAAGGAAGCCTCTCATTCAGAGAGGGAAGGGGAAAGCCCAAAGGGAATAAGAGAACACTAAGGGGGAAGAAGGGGAGAGCCTCAGGTACCTCACGTGAGGTTTGAGCTATGAAGTTCCTATAGTGACCAAATAAGAGGGAATTGTGACCAATGAGAGGGGATGTCAGTGCACAAATAACTGCAGCTTTTATAAACCCTAGAAAAAAGGGACTCAGTGGGACTCTCTCCCTCTTCCCATGGGAATCTGAGCTTGTTTCTCAATAAATTTCCATCTTTTACCACCTTATATCCATGGTTTCATTCTTTGATTCCACTGGATAAGGACCTGGGAATCATCCTGCCTAGAGGAACATTAAGCGTTCCAATTCAATTTTCACATTTCAGAATCATAAACCATGCCAAAGCCAGTGGTCTTGCCACTACCAAAGTGGGTTCTGAATCCAAACACAAAGATTACATCAGGTGTGGTCTTATACATTATGGCTAGTTTTTCTCAAATTTCTGTCTTGATGGTACTGTTGCTTTCCCAGGGTAAAGGACATCACTTGCTTCCACTGAGGTAGTCTGTTGGTCATGAACTTCCTGGTCCAGATAGTTACTGTGTCATTCGTGATGAAGGTTGATCTTCAAGAAACCAAGGAGGAAAAGAGGTCTCATTCTTATTTTTATTGCGTTAATTGTTGACTATTAACTATCTTATATCCACCTATGTAAAAAGTATATCATTGTGCTTTTAAAAAATATGTTTTTGTTAATCTTTACAGAGGAAAGGAGAGAGAGAGAGAGAGAGAGAGAGAGAGAGAGAGAGAGAGAGAGAGATAGAGATTCATGAGAGAGAAACATCAACTGACTGCCTCCTGCACACTCCTCACAGGAGATAGAGCACACAACCTGGGCCTATGCCTGATCTGGAATCAAGCCAGCAACCTCTTCCTACATGCATTGACACTCAACTACTGAGCCACAGGCGCCAGGCTCATTTTACTTTTTATCCAATCCCAGAGTTTTCCTCCTCCCCATCTTTGCTTTCTTCTGCCTTCCTAATCTATCACCAATAAATCCTATATAAAAAAAGCCTAATATGCTAAGTGTCCAGCCGACTGGTCAGCCATTCAACTACTCAAAGCATAATATGCTAATGATATGCTAAGACCACTCAACTGCTCACTATGATGTGCACTGACCACTAGAAACAGATGCTCCAATCAGTAGGTTAGCTTGTTGCTGAGGTCCAGACGATTGGGACTGAGTAAGATAGGCCAGAAATGCCCCGGAGTCCTCTCATGGTCCCTCCTTGGCTGACCAACCTCCCGTGTCCCTCCCTAGCCCCAGTCATGCACCGGTGGGGTCCCTCAGCCTGGCCTGTGCCCTCTCATAATCTGGGACCCCTTAAGAGATATCAGAGAGCTGGTTTTAGCCCAATTCTGCAGGCCAGGCTGAGGTACCCCACTGGTGCATGAATTCATGCACCGGGCCTCTAGTTTCATATAATCCACTTAGGTCTTCTGTTATATTAAAAACAAATGCAAAACTGCCTTTCTCTGGAGCATTATCTCAATGCCTTGAGATTCTGGGAAATTGTGGACATTTTGGCTGAAAAGTTCTTTACCAGGACTGAATATTTCTTACATTATCAACTGTGATAATCATGTAGAAAATTCAAGAAAGGCTTTCAGCAGTCTGGCAAATTAAAAGGCAAGAGGAAAACATAAATAGAAAGAGCTATGCTTCAAGCTGGGAGTGTGTGGTTGTTAAAAAAACACAACTGAAATGCATCTGTCAAAACGTCAAAGTGTAAATTTCTCATTTACAAAATGTCTTTAAAACAGGAAAATCTTTTAATTTTGCAGAATTAAATGTGCTTTGTTGTCTCTTCAATGAATAATTATCAAGGGTCTAATATGTGTAAAGCACTGAGAGTGACACTGTGGGATAAAGCATGATTAATATGTATTGTTCTTCAAAGCAGTTTAATATATTGCAGAGAGAATAGGCATCTCTCCAAATGTGCTGATATGCTAACTAGAATTTATAGGGTCCATAAAAGACATTGGAGAACATGCTTGTAACTTTAGAAGAAGAGGAACTCATACCCATTGGTGGGAGAATCATTGAGATGAATGCATTGAACTTGGAATTTGAAGGATGAAAAGGATTCAAGTTTGTAAAAATGAGAGGGGGAATTTCATTAAGATCACCTGCCATGAGCAAAAATACAGTGGAACCTCGGTTCTTGAGCTTAATTCATTCCAGAAGGCTGTTTGAGTACTGATTTGTTCCAAAAGCAAATAATTTTTTTTTCCATTAGAAAGAATGTAAATTGAATTAATCCATTCCAGACCCCCAAATGATTCCCTGTGTTCACCTTTCTTGCATACAGTACATGTCTAATATACTGTTTAACCCATAAACACTTGCAAAAAGGATATGAAATGTAAATCAAATTTTAACAAAAAGGAAATGAAATGTACAGTAAAAAATAAAAATTTAAGTACACACTAGAACTTACCTTTAATGTTGAGAGTTACTGATGACTGATTATGGGGAGCAGGGATGGAAGGATGGAGGGATGTTACTGTTTGGAAGGGGAGTCCCTGTCTATAAAAATGTCAGGTAGCTCTGCTTCTGGGGCTTTCTCTCTTGTCTCTTTCCTCCATTAGAATTTGCTTCAGGCTCACTGGGTCTCTGTGTCACTAAAAACCTACCCAATGAGGTTTGTTTTTGCCTGAATTTTAACACTTACCTGAAGTGAAACACTGAATTGTCATTGAACAAGTTTATGGCAGGGTTTGCTACTTCTTAGTAATGGTGATATTTCTCAATAAATATTCACAGCACAATTTCCTGAGACCTTAACAAGGCTAGGTGTAGTGGTAAACTGACTCATACTTGGTCATTCTCTCCTTTGTTTGTCCCCTGAGAGAGTATGACTCATCTTACAGGTATCAGCATGAAAGACTTGTGGGGTCAAGAACTGAAGTTGTGTTCCACAATGGAGTCATTTTTCTGTGAACAACTTGGTCCAGAACCAAATTGTTGGAATGGGAGATGTGTGAGACCTGAGGTTTGACTGTATAGAGATAAGAAGGTAAGAATCCTTATTTATTTATTTTTAAGGTTATTTTAATTGATTTCAGAGAGGAAGGATAGGGAGAGAGAGATAGAAACAGTAATGATGAGAGAGAATCATTGATCGGCTGCCTCCTGCAGGACCCCTACTGGGTATCTAGCCCGAAACCTGGGCATGTGCCTCCAACCAGAATCAAACCCGGGACCCTTCAGTATACAGGCTGACACTCTATCCACTGAACCAAACCAGCCAGGGTCTTTTTTATTTTTAATCTTTTTGAACAGTCTGTAATGGTATAGGGATCCAATAATTAGAAAACATGCTTATTATGACTATGGGTCACAGCCTGCAAATATTAAATAAGATTATTACTTTTATTTCATTAAAGAATCACCCAAACATCTTCTCCTTAATTCTTATTTAAATCTACTATTAATACACTAATAGTGCATAATAGTGGAGCATTCAGTTATAAGTGAAGGTTATGAATTGAGAAAAATGAAATAGCTCATTTCAAACTATTTCTGTTGATCTGTATATGATGACAAATAACTTGCTTGACTGAATTTTTGTCAGTTGATGGTTTGTCATTGTGTATGTAGATGTGAACAAAGAGGAAATGCATGTTTTCAGTGCATCTCTTGGGCTTTTATATTGATTCCACATCCTAGTTACCATGACTACCCATCTTAAGCATAAAACAGAGCACATGTTCCTTTATTTGACTACCTACATCAGCAATCTACAAACAACGTCTACTATTCATTAAATCAAGGAAATGGTAAGAGTAACTGAATTTCTATCACTAAGAACTGTCTTTTCCCATCTGCATAGATTATAGAACTATACCAATGTATGTATGTAAGTTCAGCTAAATAGTGAAATTCAAGATAATTATAATTGTAAGTCCATATTAATAAAATTGTTATGATAGCATTTACATGTGTGAGTAAATTGGTTAGAGGAAGATTTGAAAGGATTTATACTTAATTCAAAAGGAAAAAAATATAGGACTTAGTTATGTTTTCTTTTTTTATGAAAAATATTTAATGTCGATGCTATTGCAGATGTCCCCCAACACCCCCCCCACACACACACACACACCTTGCCCACCTCTACCCACCTCTACTTCCTCTTCCCTTGGTCTTCACTACACTATTGTCCCTATCCCTGGGTATACATACGTGTTCTTTAGCTAATCCATTTATCTTATTTATCCAGTCTCCCCTACCCTGCCTCCCCTCTGGCACGTGCCAGTCTGTTCCATATATCCTTGCTTCTGTCTTTCTTTTGTTTGTCAGTTTATTTTGTTCATTAGATTCTGCAAATGAGTGAGATAATATGGTATTAGTCTTTTTCTGGCTCCTGGGCTGTAAATCAAAGGGAAAATTTTTATTGGGTGAAACTCTGAAATGAATGATTTTAGAAATTTGCTTTGGACTAGAGTCTTCATTTGAGAACCAAAGAATTTTCATGGATGTTAAAGAAGACTTTCATTTCCTTCTTTGTAAATTCACCCATTTTCTCTTTCTTTCAATGCCCCTGGCCCTGTTTCTGTTTCATATATTACTCTTTAATGTAGATGACATAAATAGTATGATCTAATAAAGCTTTCTTTGAAAATCAGAGTCTTGGTAAGAGAGCTGTTCCCTGCCCTTTCTGCAATTCATGCATCAAAAAGAAATACAGAATTCTTAATCGGATAGTTAGAATTCAGTTTGGACATGTTGGATGGATTTCTCATTATTTTGGCAAGGTAGAGTACCATAGATTTTTTTCTAAAGTGCGATTCTCTGAGTATATTGTTTTATATTGTCTAGCACTGTTTCAGGAAAGAAACTGCTGTAGTAATTCATCACTGAGTGTCAATAGCTAAGCTAAACTGACTATTTGAATTTTCCCTCTGATCAAAACAGTGGCAATTGAATTAACCCGACTATTGACATTGTGAATGCTTTGCTAGGATAGCTAAGTCAATTTCCTTAGTTTTGTTCCTGCCCACAATATTATTCAAGCCTCCAGTGTTTTCTGTCCTAAGTGATGGACTAGTAATTGTGTTTTCTCATTGAATACAGTTTGTCTTTCCATTCATTTGAGCTTTAAAATACACACATATATATAATTAGAGGCCAGGAGCATGAAATTTGTGCACGGAGGGTGGTCCCTCAGCCCAGTCTGCACCCTCTCGCAATTCAGGACAACTGGCTCCTAACTGCTAACCTGCCTGCTAACTGCTCTCCCCTGTCATCCCGATCACCTTAACTGTTCTCCCCTGACTCCTGATTGCTCCTAACCACCTCTGCCTCGGCCCCGCCACTATGGCTTTCTCCAGAAGGACATCCAGAAGGTTGTTCGAAAAATGTCAGGTCTAATTGCATATTATGCTTTTATTAGTATAGACTAGGGGCCTGGTGCACAAAAATTTGTGCACTCGGGGGATGGGGGTCCCTCAGCCTGACCTGTGCCCTCTTGCAGTCTGGGACACCTTGGGGGAGATGTCCACCTGCTGGCATGCCTGGCCAGCCTGGGTGAGGGGCTGAGGGCCATTTTCAGGCTTCCCACAGCCCCTTCAGGGTTCGTGCACTGGGGGGTGGGAGGGCTGGTGAGTGCAGGCCTGGACGTTTCCCACCAGAGGGCCCACGATCGCACACGCCTGGTGGGCCCCCACTGCTGAGGGGACACACCTGGCGCAGAGCTGGGTGGCGAGCCAGGGGTGGACGCTGATGCAGGATCCCTCATTGGGGCCCTGCTGCTGAGCAAACACACCTGGGGTGGAGCCGAGCAGCGGACTGGCTTCGGATTCTCCGCACTGTGCAGCAGACGCTCCTGCACACCCCCAAGGAGGCCCCTGGGGGTGGATGAAGGTAGCGGACCCTGGATGGGTGGTCCCGCACACCCCTGAGGAGGCCCCCGTGGCAGAGCCAGGCAGCAGACCCAGGACAGGCGTTTCTGGACACCCCACGGAGGCCCCCAGGGGGCAAAACCAGGCAGCAGACCCAGAACAGCTGCTCCTATATGCCCCACAGAGGCCCCCATGCTCCCACATGCCCCGTGGAGGTCCCCAGGGGGCGGAGCCAGGCAGTGGACCCTGGACGGGTGCTCCTGGATGCTCCGAGGAGGCCCCACGCCAGACCCCCCCACACTGAGCTGACACACCCGGCACAGCTATGCCGGCTGCGGAGGCTCCCAGTGCAGAGCTGCCCTGCCATCTTCCATCTTGGCTGGGCTAATTTGCATACAGCCGCTCTGATTGGCTGGTGGGCATGGCCATGAGCAGAGGCTCAGCCAGCCTAGGCAGGCAGTTGCAACAGAAGCCTCTGGTTTGCTCTAGCTCCATGGCTGCCAGCCTCCACCTTGGCTGGGCTAATTTGCATACAGGCGCTCTGATTGGCTGGTGGGCGTGGCCATGAGCATACGCTCAGCCAGCGTAGGCAGGCAGTTGCAATAGAAGCCTCTGATTTGCTCTAGCTCCATGGCTGCCATTTTGGCTGGACTAATTTGCATACAGCCACTCTAGTTGGCTGGGAGGCGTGGCTTGGCTGGTGGGCGTGGCTTAGGTGTCTCGGGTAACGGTCAATTTGCATAGTACTCTTTTATTATATTAGATTTTTATTGACCTCAGAGAGGAAGGGAGAGGGAGAGGGAGATAGAAACATCAGTGATGGGAAAGAATCATTGATGGCTCCCTGCTGCATGCCCCATACTGGAGATCAAACCCACAATCCAGGTATGTGCCCTTGACAAGAATCAAATCCAGAACCCTTCAGTCCACAGTCCAATACTCTATTCATTGAGCCAAACCAACTAGGGCCTGTCTTCTTCTTTTTAATAAATGTAAGAACAACAAAGATCTACAGATGGAAGGGATTTATTTCTTTGAGATCTGGCAAGTTTGGAGACATAGTGCTATTCAAGTGAACATTTTTTTCTTCCTCTTTAACCTGATCCATTTGTTGGATGCTGTATTTAGAAATTGATGGGAGGGAAAATTAGGGGCAAATGAGCAGAACAGAAATTCCTTTTGTCTCCCTTGCAGAATAGTCTGTAGAGATAGCCTGTATGGCTTTTATTACTTAAGAAAGGACAATGGATATTCTTCAAATGCACAGTTTGTAGATTTAAATTGAGATAGTGTATATGTGAAAAATATATTGGATGGGGCAATGGTTAATCAGGTAGAAGCAATATAGAATAGTAATTAGGAGTGTATATGTGTGTTCATAACCCATTTGCCTATTTAATAACTCTGGCAATGGGCAAATGAGCTAATCTGTGTTTTATTGCCATATGTAAATGTGTAAATGGAAATAATGATTATTGCTGTGTCATGTGGTTGTTATGAGATTTGATGAGAAAATATGTGAAACACTTAGCACATCATACATGATCAATATTTACTGTTCTGTACTGCTGTTATTTAAAAAACTCTTTCCTATCTCATCAGTATATGTTTTCTCACAGTATTTTTATATTTTCAATATTTTTCTTTGTATTTCAATCTTTAACTCAGTGGTTCTCAAAACATTTGACAACAGGATTTCTTTACACTCTCAAAAATTATTTAGGAACGCTAAAAGCTGTTGTTTATGTAGGTTATACCTATCAATGTATGTCATATTAGAAGTTAAAACTGAGAAAATTTAAAAATATTTATATTCACTTAATATGAAATCTATTATATATTGATATATACCTTTTATGAAATGTAACTACCTTTTCCAAAACAAAAAATAAATTCAGTGGTAAGACTATTGTTATTTTACCCTTTCACAAACATTTACAAAAGTGTAAAGGAGACATATTAGGTAGTTTCTGGAAATCTCTTATTATATACATGAGTGAATAAGAATAAAACTGGTAAATAATGCTTTAGTATTTTTTTAATCCTCACATGATATTTTCCATTGATTTTTAGAGAAAGTGGGAGAGAGAGAGAGAGAGAGAGAGAGAGAGAGAGAGAGAGAGAAAAGATCTATGTGAGAGAGACACACTGATTATCCAATTGGTTGCCTCCTACATGCGCCACAACCAACCAGATGAATGAAACCCACAAGCCAGGTATGTGCCCTTGCCTGGGAATGGAACCTGTGACCCTTTGGTGCATAGGCCGACACTCTAACTACTGAGTCACAACAATCAGCGTGCCTTAGTATATTTTATGATTATTGTTTTTAATCTTTTACACCCTCTATAAGGGTCTCAATAATTTCCAGTGGTCATTAGGCCACACATTGAGAAATTTTGCTTTAACCTATTTGGTGTATGACACAAGATGTCTATTTTCTAAATAACCTAGCTCCATATATTGATATTCTGTCCCTTTTTCTACTCCAGATTTGAAATGCCGTATTATTTGTTTACTATAAATCGAAATATATACACTTGGTTTTTTTCTAAGCTTTCTCTTCTGTTTCATCTTTGTTATGTTTTGACACCAGTACCATTCTTCTAACTATGTTAGGTTTATATTATATTATTTTAATATAATTTTTACTGCTTATTCTCACTTCAGATCATTCTAGTAGGATTATTATCTCCAGAAATCGACCAAAACAACTCTTACCAAGTACACCAATAACCTACATATTGCCAAGGCCAATGGCCAATTCTCTGACATTATTTTAACTTTTCAAATGTATTTGCCATGATTGAATATTTCCTCCTTTTGAAGCATTTTTTTTCTCTTGGCTCACATAATATTATATTTAACTGGTTTCTTCCTACTTCATTAGCTATAGCTTATAGGCCTGATTTGCTGGATTATCTTATATGATTTCTAACTGTTGAAATGCGTAAGTTACATCCTGGGCCTTCTGATCTTCTCTATCTATACCCTCTTCTTCCACATTATTTCAGTAACAACAAAACTCAAAATACCATATAAAGACTAATGACACTCAAATTTTAATCTCCAAGGAAGAGTCAAGACAATTATAAAAAAAGAAAACAAAGCTAGAGAATTATACTACCAAGTATTAAGCACTATTCTAAAGCTATAATGATAAAAACAGGTGCAAGAATACATAAATTGATTAATTAAACTAAATGGAATAAAAACTATTTATATTCCTACCTACATACAGTCACCTGGTTCATATGTACTCATGACACCAATAACCCCACTATAAGTGACCACCCGAGAAAAGATAATTAGGGGAGAGAAAAGAGAGCATAAATGATATCAAAGAGAGAGAAAAAGATAAGAGAGAAAAGAAAAAGGAGAATATATATATCACCACAGAGCCAATAGACAACCCCCCCAAAAAAAAATACAAACACCAAACTCCCAGCAAAGAGAGTTGGGGCAGAATCTGTAGTAGCTGAGCTTATATACAGAAAATAAGGGTAAGAATTGGATGAACATGAGGAGGACTTCAATTCAGTATAGAGGAAGTAGAAAAGGGATGGATGGCTAAGAAGAAAGAGAACAAGAAGAAAATAATAATAAATTTACAAAAAATTGATTTAAAAATGGTATAAAAATAGAAAGTAAAAATAAAATAAAATAGAGTGATGGGAAAATAATGTGAAAAGAAATCTAATCTAATAAAAGAGTAATAGGCAAATTAGGCATCACTCTGCTACACCTAAGCCACACCCACCAGACAAGCCACACCCACCAGCCAATCAGAGTGACTATATGCAAATTAAGCCAGCCAAGATGGCGGCTGGTAACCACAGAGCTAGAACAAACAGGAGGCTTGCATTTCCCGACTATAGAGGAAGCTAAACTTCCTGCCTGTCTAGTCTGGCTGTGGCCTCCGTTCAAGGCAACAAAGTTTCAATTATGGAAGCCACAGAGCTAGAACAAACAGGAGGCTGGGTTGCCCCAGCTATGGAGGAAGCCAAACTTCTCACCTGCCTAGGCCAGCTGTTGCCTCTGCTCAAGGCAACAAAGTTTCAATTATAGAAGATAAATAAATCCCAGATACCTGCTTCCAGTCAGCCTTGCTGGGGGCTGTGCCCAGCCTGCAAAAAGCCATCAGCACTTCACCCAGGATGGCCCCACCCTCATGGGGTGAGGGTTCCTGCTGGGGCTTGGCCAGCTTGCAAACAGCCATCAGCCACTCACTCAGACTGGCCAAGCACTTCAGCGGGGCACTCCAGCGGGGACCCCCACCCTGAAGGAGATGTGGTCAGCCTGAAAATGGCCCTCAGCACCTCACCCATGCTGGCTAGGCACCCCAGTGGGACCCCCTCCCTGATCCGGGACACGCTTCAGGGCAAACCAGCCGACCCCCACCCATGCACTAGGCCTCTGTCCTATATAATAAAAGGGTAATATGCAAGTTGACCCTAACAGCAGAACCACTGGGAATGACTGGTCACGATGACACTCACTGACCACCAGGGGGCAGATCCTTAATGCAGGAGCTGCCCCTTGGTGATCAGTGCACTCCCACAGGGGGAGCTATGCTCAGCCACAAGCCAGGCTGACGGCTGCCAGCACAGCGGTGGTGGTGGGAGCCTCTCCCACCTCCTCAGCAGCGATAATGATGTCTGATTAAGCTTAGGCTTGCTCTCTGCTGGCAAGTGGACATCCCCCAAGGTCTCCTGGGCTGCCTGAGGGATGTCTGACTGCCAGCTTAGGCCGGGGAGCAGGCCTAAGCCAGCATGTGGACATCCCCCAAGGGGTCCCAGCCTGTGAAAGCACACAGGCCAGGCTGAGGCCCCCCCCCCAAGTGCACAAATTTTTGTGCACCAGGTCTCTAGTAATAAAAATAAAAATGAAAAAAATGAAGTGTTGTTCCTTTGGCTGGCTTAAGATCACAGTCTTCTATACTGTACTATTTCTCAGTTTCCTGTTGCTGGGACTGAAGGTCTCTCTTTAGTTCAGTCCTTTTGGACTCTCAGGGACTATTTAGATTTTTTTAAAATCCTTTGTACCACTCAGGGTGGAATTTGGATGTGGCTATGTTGGTTGCCTGGATACTGGAGAGAGGTGCTATCTCTTTAGGACAAAATGACTGTCCAGGTCCCAGGCTCAGGTATGACTTAGCACCAGACTCACTGCCAATTCTCCTAGACCCCTTCCTCTCCCCAGATTCTACAAATGCACACCTTCTCCTGCACCTCAGCCATGGGTAAGTGTCTGTATCTGAAAGATCCTATGAACTAGGTTTAATGAAGAAGGGCACAGGCCACAGAGAAGGGAAAGTCTGTGTCTCTGCGCACTCCTCTCCTGCCAGCACTGTGCAGTCTGGTCAGCCCTTTGGCTGCCCTCTCTGAGTTCAACCTTTTCTGATTGTGGACTCTGATCTAGAATGCCCTGCCATCCAGCAGTTCTGCGGACCTTCTTTCCAGAGTCAGATGCTGTGCCTGTCCCAGGGGATATTGGTTGGTGCTGTGCAGTGCTGTGCAGATTCCCTCTGACCCTCTGGGCTCAGAGTCCTCTGGCAGACAGGGATCTCCTACCCTTCCCAGCTGCAAACTGTCTCCCAGCTGAGTCTCCTTCACCAATTCAGGTTGGATGTTATTCATTTCAGCTGCTCATTCTATTTGCTCTGGGACAAGGCTCAGGACATATTCATCTATTCTGCCGCCATTTTGTCTCTCTCTGGGCAATAATCTTTAATTGGTGAAAGCATTCAGTGTAGGAATGGGGAACTGTGCAATGGTGAGATCAGGCCATAACCACATGAATCCACTAATAAATCACTAAAAATAATACCCAGAAATTGGTTGTCCCTTCTAGATAACACACACAGTACAGCCTATGTATTTATTTTTTAATGTAAAAGTTGAACTCAATCTAATTAAAAAATAGCTTCCATTTAAAGACATATTTGGAGTTAGATAAGCATTAAATGGTACACATGGAAGTGAATACATTATATTAGGACATTCTCCAGAAAAATAGACATATTCATTTACTAATCAATGGCAGGAAAAAAGGAGGGGGTTATTGCTTTAGGGTGAAAAAAGAAATAACAACAAATATAAAGTGCAGAACTTGTTTGGATCCTGCTTTGAATAAACTGATGGTGAAAAGACATCTATAACATAATTGTACTAGAGACCCGGTGCACAAAAATTTGTGCACTTGGGGGAGGGGTGGGACCCTCAGCCCGACCTGTGCCCTATCGCAGTCTGGGACCCTTTGGGAGATGTCCACCTGCTGGCATAGGCCAGCTCCCCAGGGGATCAGGCCTAACCTGGAGTCGGACATCACTCTGGCAGCAGGTAGCCCTTGAGGGATGTCCACTTGCCAGTGGGGAGCAGGCCTAAGCTGCAGTCAGACATCCTTAGTGCTGCTGAGGAGGCGGGAGAGACTCCCACCACCACCACTGTACTGGCAGCCGTCAGCCTGGCTTGTGACTGAGCAGAGTTCCCCATGTGGGAGCACACTGACCACCAGGGGCAGCTCCTGCATTGAGCATCTGTCCCCCTGGTGGTCAGTGTGTGTCGTAGTGACCAGTCATTTCCAGTGGTTCTGCTGTTAGGATCAATTTGCATATTACCCTTTTATTATATAGGACAGAAGGCCTCTACCAGAGGGCTTGGCTGTGGACCTAGCCCAAGAACTATACCATGGTGTCTTAGCAAGGGCAGATTATAAGCCTTAAATTGTCATCAACGTTTTCAGAGCTTGATGATGCCTAGGAGAACTATGGTGGTGCTTTCTTGATTCCCAGCGCTTCTGTTCTTCTCAAGTTTACCTCCCTCTTAAAGAAACAACAACTCTAGCCTGGTTTGTGTGGCTCAGTGGTTGAGCATTGACCTATGAACCAGAGGATCACAGTTCAAATCCCAGTCAGTGCACATGCCCAGGTTGTGGGCTCAATCCCCAGTAGGGGGTGTACAGGGGCAGCTAATCAATGATTCTCTCTCACCATTAATGTTTCTATCTCCTCCCTCTCCTTTCCTTTCTGAAATCAATAAAATATATTTTAAAAAATCCAACAACTCTAGTTTAACACATATCAAGAAACATGAATTTCTGACTGTCGATTGATAGTTCTCTCCTCCTGGCAATTTTTTTTCTTTTTGTCAATTAGGGATGATCTTCAATATATTTTTCAGAGATGATATTCTGATTCTATGAGTATATATTGAGCCCTAGAAAGATACTAGCTATTATATATATTTGCATGGCATTTACAATTAGAACTAAAGAACACTGAAAATGGAAACCCATGAATGAAGTCAACACCATTAGAAGTCAGAAATTGATCATTGTCCTTTATTGCCACTCTAATAAATGAATTTTGTTTTTAGTACATACATTACCTCTTTTGATATTTGACTTTTAAATAACAAAGAATAAATGCCCTATGGTAATTAGGGAGCATGCCTCCTACTGCAAAGTCATAAGATATGAAAATTGGGATGCTTAGTCATTGCTAAAGTAATTAAAGAATGGAATATCCTGATCAGCCTTGTCAAATTGTCTTACTTTCCTTTAAAAAACACAGTAAGATCTTTTATTACAGACAGAGAATGCATATTGAATTTTCAAACCATTCCAAAGGCACTTATTTAAAGAGTTATGTAACTTTAGAAATGGCAGAAGTCTTTGTAGCAAGGAAATGGAGAATCGGAATGCTCTAATTACTTAAAATATTCAGCCACAATGAAGCATAATTGATCTGAAGTCTGAAGGACCAAGCAAAGTGGAAGCTATGATTATCTCTCTTAACAAAACATAAGCAAGCCTTCTGTGCCAATAACTGAGACCTTTTCCCCTCGCCTCTCTTCCTAACAAAGTACTGAAGGCTGGAAACACATTATTGTTCCCTGGAAGTCCTGTATTGAAGCTTAGTTTACATGAGAAAAAATACACTTTTCTATGCAATTTTGTGCCACCAAAAAGGCTTATTAGCACAGAAAAATTGTTTACCCAACCTATTCTTTAAGACTCAATTCAAGTCCAGTCTCCTCTGTGGTGAAGCCTTTTCTGATGAATTCTCCCTTCTTTCCTTTTTTTTGCCTTGATTTTATTTATCATGCAAATAGAATCTCATTGTTTAGGTTTGTTTATTTATTTATTATTATTTAAAATTATTATTATATTTTTGGTTAATCATCACCCAAGGATATTTTTCTATTGATTTTTAGGGAGAGTGGAAGAGAGAGGAGAAGACAGAGAGAAACATTGATGTGAGAGAAACACTGATTGGTTCCCTCCGGCATGCACCCTGACCAGGGCCCAGAAGGAGCCTGCAACCAAGGTACTTGCCCTTGACTGGAATCAAACCTGGAATCCTTTGGTTCACAGGCTGATGCTCTATCCACTGAGCGAAACTGGCTAAGACTTGTTGTTTAGTTTTGCTAGCATAGACTTGAACACTTTAATATATACTTTCAGAACCTTTATATAGTTTATGAGTTTAAGTCTTATCTGCCTAGCTCGCTTTCAAGTATCTCAATAATGATTCTCTTTCTGTACTTCCTATGATTCCCTACAACTTCTACCATACTTCTGGACACGTAGAAGGTGCTTGATTAAAAGGTTAATTAATTAATTTTGTTTGATAGCAAATGATTCAGAGTGACATGGACTATGTGCAAATTTGAGAAAACAAATGTGACACTGGAAGCCTTGAAGGATGTGTCATTAGGGTATTTAGTTTATGAATAAACTTTATTTAATTCCTCATCTTCTCATCATTGATGAACACACACACAGCATCAACATTAATGCAATAGAAACTTTTAAAAAAATATTTTTATTTATTTCAGAGAGGAAAGGATATATATATATATATATATATATATATATATATATATATATATATATCAGTGATGAGAGAATCATTGATTGGCTGCCTCCTGAACACCCCTTACTGGGGATCAAGCCAACAACCCAGTATGTGCCCTTGACCAGAATCAAACCCCGGACCCTTCAGTCCACAGGCCAATGCTCTACCCACTGAGCAAACCAGCTAGGGCTAGAAACTTTTATTTTAGGAACATAGCAGTGTTAATAATATTGTACAATAAAAGGTGATCAAACTTGAGCAAACTGATTAGTTTTGGCTGTTATGATAGGTTTCGCTTTTTATTTTTATTAATTTCAAATACCTGTGTATTCTCAGTTTCAATATAAGTTCATTCGTTCAGTTCATTTGGTTCACTTTAATAATCACATCTATCCTATATAATAAAGAGCTAATATGGAAATGGTCCTCACACCCTTGTGCCCTTGCGCCGGGTTGGGGACCTGAGGCTGTGTGCCCCGCCCATTGCTAGGCCAGGGGACCTAAGGCTGAGCCCCCCTCCAGCCCCCCCCCAGGTTGGGGGACCTGAGGTTGCACTCCTTGCCCTGTGGGGTTTGACGGGGCTGGGCCAGTTGGGCCTGGGTCTCGCATGATTTCAAGGAGCCCACAGGTGGGCAGGGACTTGACTCTGGGTCCCACAGCTCACCCCAGACTCTTGACATGAGGGAGATTTTCATATACATTTTACTAATTTTCTTTCATCTCTGACACTTCTATTATAGAGAAAGGGCAAATATCAATACTAAAATATTTCCTCTAATTAATTCCCCTTTAATGTGCATGAATTTCATGCACTGGGCCACTAGTACAAATATAATAGAGCTATCTCCTTATGGTTATTATCTTAACAGATTCTAATAGGGTTTGTGATAGTTAATTTTATGTGTTTGCCCTGGTGAATACAGGTCTCAGGTGCACTTGTAAAGAAGAGCTGCCCATATATGATGTCCACCATGCTTCAGGCTACCTTAGCACAATGTTACATCAGAAGTGAATAACCCTCCTGGCCGGTGTTGCTCTGTGTTTGAGGTCATGGTTTGATTCCTGGTCAGAACACATGCCCAGGTTGCAGACTTGTTCCCCAGTAGGGGATGTGCAGGAGGCAGCCAATCAATGATTCTCTATCATTGATGTTTCTAATTCTCTCTCACTCTCCCTTCCTCTCTCTGAAATAAAAACATGTTAAAAAACAACAATAAAAAAGTAGGTAACCCTATTAGAGCCTAAAATTAATGTTATAACTTTTCACATCCAGCTCATCCTTGCTTGTCTAGGACTGATGACCAACTGCCTACTTAGTTGTACAGATTGTTAATTGCACTAAAGCATGAGAAAAAGAGGAAATAGAGTCTGGCATTGCCGGGAAGAACAGGAGCCTTTGATAATTTGCAAAGAGGTCCTGTTAGGGTGGTTTAGTTGATTGGAGCATTGTCCTGTACACAAAAAGGTTGCAGGTTGCATACCCAGTTGGGGCCCATATGGGAGGTCACCAATTGATGTTTCTCTCTCATATCCCTGATTTTCTCTCTCCTTTCCTCTCTCTCTAAAAATAAATAAAAACTTATCCTCGGGTAAGGATTAAAAATAATAATAAAAATAATTTGCACTGTATGGGCCAGCAGTGGCCCTCATGTTGATCATGGCTCAGCTTTTACCTTTGCTTTAGTTTTAGCCTTGATCACTATTTATAACTTAAAACTTCCCATCCCCTTTCAAACTAGCCTCTCTATAGTCTCTTTACTTGGCTCTTACTATGCCCATTTAAAGAAATTTCCTCTATTGCACTAACCCCATAATAAACAATAAGGGCCTGGAGTTATTGTACAGTATGGTGAGCACCAGCACAGCATGCTCTCTCCCTCCCCAGTAGAGGAATAACTTATTGTTGGCCCAACTATCTATTGCTATCATACTATTTTGCTGGAGAGTTTCAGGCCCTTCACATGCTATAAGTCAATTTCTTCAGTTTTAGCTGTAAAATAAGGTTATGCCTTATGCCACTCTTCAAAACAACCCTTGCAGTTTGGTTTGCTGCCACCAAGTGATATTAGTGTGCTACAGTTAATGATTTCCCTAAAACTTCAAATAATGCTCTATATTTGAAATCTCAAGCATAGACTTTTCAGGTTTGTAATATATAAAAGTAGATTTTTTTGAACCAAAATGGTAAGTCTCTACAGACACTAAATAAATGTTCAAAAACACACTATTGAGCTTTTCTTAAAAGCAATTAAATCTCAAGGTTTATCTGGTGTGTATGTGGAGGGGGGAACTTTTACTACTACTATCATGGATTATTAGTTTTTATTAATTATATCAGAAAATAATATATGTTCCCTGAAACAAAATTCAAACAATACATAAATGTTGAGAATAAACTGTTAAAACCCTCCTCATTCATTAACCTAGCCATTCCCACATTCAAGGGATAACTATTGTAAAAAAGATTGCTATAATTCTTCCAGACTTCTTTCATGCACATTGAAGTCCATATGTTTGGATACTTTCTTTATAAAATATTTTTTGCTTTTTTATTATAAAAATGGTTTATGGCATATGTATGGTTCTGAAAATGACTCTTTTGTACACATCATACTATTTAGGATATACTTCATATTAGTACCTTGAGAACTTCATTTTTTATGGCATCATAGCATTTCATAGTCTAAACTAAAGGCCTAGTGCACGAAACTCATGCACTGGGGGGGAGGGTAGGGGGTGTCCCTCAGCCCAGCCTGAACTCTCCAATCTGGGACCCCCCACAGTAATGGGGCCTAGACTGGCAGTCAGACATCCCTCTCACAATTGGGGACTGCTGGCTCCCAACCACTCACCTGCCTGCCTGCCTGATTTCCCCCTAACCATTCCCTGCCAGCCTGATTGACAACTAACTGCTCCCCTGCTGGTGCAATTGCCCCCAACTGCCCTCCCTTGCAGGCCTGGTCCCTTCCAACTGCCCTCCCTCTGCTGTGGGTCTGGCTACCCCCAACTGCCCTCCCCTGCTGGCCATTTTGTGGTGGCCATCTTGTAATCACGTGGGGGTGACCATCTTTGACCACTTGTGGGTGGCCATCTTGTGCAAGGGCATGTTGGTCAATTTGCATGTTACCTCTTTATTATATAGGATGTGCTCTGACTTAATACATTATTATTTTGGACATTTGATTATTTCTTATCTTCTGCTATTACAAATAATGTTGTCATCAACATTCTCATACAAATATCTTATACTAGTTTTCTATTGCTGAACAATAAATTATAACAAACTTAGCAGCCTTTAGCACAACAAATTTATTACATCACAGTTTCATGGAGGCTTGACTGGGAAAGGATCTGCTTGCAAGTTTCCTTAGGTTGATAGCAGAGTGACCTTCCTTATGGCCCTGTGATTGAGGTTCTTGCTTTCTCAATCCCTGGAGGCCACTCTTACCTCCTTGTCTCAAGGTGTCCCCATAGGCCTTCTCTCCTTTGAATTGCTCTGATTTGGGAAGGGTTCATACTCTTTATAGGGCTCACCTAATAAAGTCAGGCCAATCTGGATAATCTTCCTTTTGATTTACTCTAAAGTAAGGTGACCAGACATCCCGCTTTTGGCGAGACAGTCCCGATTTTTAACAATTTGTCCCGTGTCCTGTGGCATTTTTAAAAAGTCCCTATTTATGGAAAGAGACATATGTACTACTCTTTGTAATATTTTAAGTAATAAAAAAAGAACCCCCCCGGTCAATGGTGTCCCGCTTTACCAATGTTAAAATCTGGTCACCTAACTCTAAAGTCAATTGATTAATAACATAATCACAGGTGTGATTACCATTATATTCACAGGTCTTTCCCACACTCAAGAAAATTATAGCCCAGCTGGCTTGGTTCAGTGGTTGGGTGACAACCTATGAACCAGGAAGTCCCAGATTAATTCCTGGTCAGGGCACTTGCCCAGGTTACGGGCTCCATCCCCAGTATGGGGCTTGCAGGAGGCAGCCAATCAATGATTCTCTCATGTCATTAATGTTTCTTTCTAACTCTCCCTCTCAATAAAAATATATTTAAAAAAGAAAACTATAGAAGGCATGCACACCAATGAGTGGGAATCTTGGAGGTTATCTTAGAAATCTGCTTATTGCATACGCTCAGACCCTTGTACATGTTTATCTATAGGACAGAGTCACTGAAGTAGAATTACTAGGCCAAAAGATATGGGTTTTAGACATTGTGATTCACATCTAACTGTCAAAATACTGTATCTCTTTATACTATCACCAGAATGTAACAGAATGCTGTAAACCCAATTTTACATATTAGAATACGCAAGCACCACAAAGACAGGTATTTCTTTTACTTAATTCATGGAAATATCCCAAATATTTAGACTAGTTCTTGGAATACTGTAGGTACTCAATAATTATTACTGTAATGAATGAATAAACATGCAGAAAATACCTTGATTTGAACTATAATCTTGATAATTCATTCTGAAACTTCAATGTAGCATCAAGGTTCCCAGTAATTTGTCCCATAACTTCCATCTCTATGGACATTGGTATTTCGTCATTATCTTATTGAAGAATCCTGTGTTTGTGTTTTTTTAAAGTATATGTTTTTATTAATTACAGACAGGAAGTGAGAGGGAGAAATATCAATGATGAGAGAGACTCATGGATCTGGATTGGCCACCTTCCACATGTCCCCTTCTGGGGACTGAGCTTGCATCCTTGGCCTGTGCTCTGACCCAGAATCAAATGGTACTTCCTGGTTCACAGGTTGATACTGAACCACTGAGCCACACTGACTAGACTAAGAATCCTGTTGGAGAACTTTCATAAAAATCTTTTGCTACTATATAGCAATTAAAAAAAAAATTTTTTTTATTATTACATAAAGTTTTACAAAGATTAGTACATATATCTCTTTTTCCCCCTGCCCTTCCCCCAGCCTCCCCTAACCTCCAGTGTTTTGTGTCCATTGGTTATGCTTAAGTGCATGCACCAAGGTCCCTTGGCTGATCTGTTACCCTACCCAATGTCCCTGTCCTTGTTGCTGTAATTTGACAGTCTGTTTGATGCTGCTCTGCCTCTGTATCTATTTTTCTTCACCAGTTTATAATGGTTATTATTATCCATAGATGAGTGAGGACATGTGGTATTTTTCTTTCATTGACTGGCTTATTTCGCTTAGCATTATGTTCTCCAGTTCCATCCATGCTGCTGCAAATGCTAAGAACTCCTTCCTTTTTACAGCAGCATAGTATTCCATAGTGTAGATGTACCACAGTTTTCTAATCCATTCATCTGCTGATGGGCACTTAGGCTGTTTCCAAATTTTAGCTATGGTAAATTGTGCTGCTATGAACATAGGGATGCATATGTCCTTTCTGATTGGTGTCTCTGGTTTCTTAGGATATATTCCCAGAAGTGGGATCACAGAGTCAAAATGGAGATCAATGTTTAATTTTTTGAGGAAACTCCATACTGTTCTCCACAGTGGCTGCACCAGTCTGCATTCCCACCAGCAGTGCATGAGTGTTCCTTTTTCTCCGCATCCTCTCCAGCACTTGTCCTTTGTTGATTTGTTGATGATAGCCATTCTTACAGGTGTGAAATGGTACCTCATTGTTGTTTTGATTTGCATCTCTCGGGTGATTAGTGAGTTTGAGCATGTTTTCATATGTCTCTTGGCTTTCTGAATATCCTCTTTTGAAAAGTGTCTATTTAGGTCCTTTGCCCATTTTTTGATTGGATTGTTTGTCTTCTTTATGTTAACTTGTATGAGTTCCCTATAAATGTTGGAGATTAAACCTTTATCAGTGATAACATTGGCAAATATGTTCTCCCATGTTGTGGGTTTTCTTGTTGTTTTGTTGATGGTTTCTTTTGCTGTGCAGAAGCTTTTTATTTTGATAACGTCCCACTTGTTTATTTTCTCTTTAGTTTCCAATGCCCTAGGGGCTGTATCAGTGAAGAAACCACTTTGGCATATGTCTGAGATTTTGTTGCCTTTGTATTCCTCTAGTATTTTTATGGTTTCCCATTTTACATTTAAGTCCTTTATCCATTTCGAGTTTATTTTTGTGTATGGTGTGAGATGCTGGTCTAGTTTCATTTTTTGCATATATCTGTCCAGTTTTCCCAGCACCATTTATTGAAGAGACTGTCTTGATTCCACTGTATGTTCTTGCGTCCTTTGTCAAATATTAATTGAGCATATTGGTTCGGGTTGATTTCTGGGTTCTCTATTCTATTCCATTTATCTATATGTCTATTCTTGTGCCAGTACCAGGCAGTTTTGAGAACAGTGGCTTTATAATACAGCTTGATATCTGGTATTGAGATCCCTCCTACTTTGTTCTTCTCAGGATCACTGCAGCTATTCAGGGTCTTTTTTTATTCCAGATGAATTTTTGGAGAGTTCATTCTAGGTCTGTAAAATACGATGTTGGTATTTTAATGGGGATTGCATTGAATTTATAGATTGCTTTGGGTAGTATTGACATTTTAATGATATTGATTCTACCAATCCATGAACATGGTATGTTCTTCCATCTGTTTATGGCTTCCTCTATCTCTTTTTTCAATGTCCTGTAGTTTTCTGAGTAGAGGTCTTTTACCTCTTTAGTTAAGTTTATTCCTAGGTATCTTAGTTTTTTTGGTGTGATGGTAAATGGGATTGTTTTTTTAGTCTCTCTTTCTGTACATTCAGTATTAGTGTACAAAAATGCCATAGATTTCTTGGTGTTAATTCTGTATCCTGCTACATTGCCGAATTCATTTATTAAGTCTAATATTTTTTTTGATGGAGTCTTTAGGGTTTTTTATGTACAATATCTTGTCATCTGTGAATAAGGACAGTTTTACTTCTTCTTTTACAATTTGGATGCCTTTTATATCTTCTTCTTGTCTAATCACAATGGCTAATACTTCCAGTACTATGTCGAATAGGAGTGGTGAGAGTGGGCAATCCTGTCTTGTTCCTGTTCTAAGGGGAAATGGTTTTAATTTTTGCCCATTGAGTATGATGTTGGCTGTGGGTCTGTCATAAATAGCTTTTATTATGTTGAGGTAAGATCCTTCTATTCCTACCTTGCTGAGAGTTTTTATCAAAATGGGTGATGGATTTTGTCAAATGCTTTTTCTGCATCAATTGATATAATTAAGTGATTTTTATCTTTTAATTTGTTTATGTGATGTATCACATTTATTGATTGGCGGATATTTTACCATCCTTGCATCCCTGGGGTAAATCCTACTTAGTCGTGGTGTATGATCTTTCTGATGTACTGTTGGATCCGATTTGCTAGGATTTTGTTGAGGATTTTGGCATCTATGTTCATGAAGGACATTGGCCTGTAATTTTCTTTCATTGTGTTGTCTTTGTCTGGTTTTGGTATTAGGGTAATGCTGGCTTCATAGAATGAGTCTGGAAGTGTTCCTTCCTCTTGAATTTTTTGGAATAGTCTGAGGAGGATAGGTTTTATATCTTCCTTAAATGTTGGTAAAACTCCCCTGTGAAGCCATCTGGCCCTGGGCTTTTGTTTGCTGGGAGCTTTTTTATTACTGCTTCAATTTCTTCCATAGTTATTGGCCTATTGAGATTTTTAGATTCTTCCTGATTGAGTTTTGGAATGTTGTATTTTTCTAGGAATATGTCCATTTCCTCCATGTTGTCCAGTTTGTTGGAATAGAGTTGTTCATAGTATTCTTTAACAATCTTCTGTATTTCGTAGGGTCTGTTGTTATTTCTCCTGTTTCATTTCTGGTTTTGTTTATTAGGGTCCTCTCTCTTTGCTTCTTGGTGAGCCTGGCTAGAGGTTCATCAATCTTGTTTATCCTTTCAAAGAACCAGCTCTTGGTTTCATTGATCTTTTCTATTGTCTTTTTGGTCTCCATGTCATTTATCTCTGATCTGATCTTTATAATTTCCTTCCTTCTGCTTACACTGGGCTTTTCTTGTTGCTTCAGGATTAGGTAATTTATTATCATTGTTTCTTGTTTTCTGCAGTAGGTTGCAGAGCTATGAACTTCTCTCTCAAGACTGCTTTCACTGTGTCCCATAGATTTTGGATTGTTGTGTTTTCATTGTTGTTTGTTTCCATGATGTTTTTTATTTCTTCTTTGATTTCTGTGGTAACCCAGTCATTGTTTAATAGCATGCTGTTTAGTCTCCATGTGTTTGATTTTTTGGATTCTTTTTATTGTAGTTGATTTTCAGTTTTATGCCATTGTGATTTGAGAAGATGCTTGATATGATTTCTATCTTCTTGAATTTGAAGAGACTTTGCCTGTGCCCTAATATAGGGTCTATCTTTGAGAATGACCCATGTGCACTTGAGAAGAATGAATATTCCGTGGCTTTGAGGTTAAGTGTTCTGAAGATGTCTATTAGGTCCATCTGCTCTAGTGAGTCATTTAGGATTGATGTTTCTTTGCTGATTTTTTGTTTAGAGGATTTGTCCAATGGTGATAGCGGGGTATTAAAGTCCCCCACTATGATTGTATTGCTGTTCTTCTCTCCCTTGATATCCTCCAGAAGTCTTTTTATGTATTTGGGTGCTCCTATATTGGATGCATATATGTTTACCAGAGTTATTTCTTCTTGTTGAATGGCTCCCTTTAGTGTAATGAAGTGGCTTTCCTTATCTCTTTTTATGTCCTTCACTTTGAGGTCTAATTTGTCAGATATAAGTATTGCTACCCCAGCTTTTTTTTCATGTCCATTGGCCTGTAAAACATTTTTCCATCCTTTCACCATCAGTCTGTGTGCCTCTTTTTTTCTGAGGTGGGTTTTCTGTAAATAGCAGATATGTGGGTCATGTTTTCTTATCCACTCAGTTACCTTATGTCTTTTGATTGGAGCATTTAATCCATTTACATTTAAAGTTATTATTGATAAATACTTGTTTGTCACCATTTTTATTCTTTACCCCTGTGTTCCTTCTTCGTTTCCTATTTTTTATTTTTTACAGTAGGCCCTTTAACATTTCTTGCATTGCTGGTTTGGTAGTAGCAAACTCCCTTAGTCCTTTTTTGTCTATGAAGCTCCTAATTTCACCCTCAATTTTGATTGATAGCCTTGCTAGGTACAGTATTCTTGGATTCAGACCCTTCCTTTGCATGACTTTGTATATTTCATTCCATTCCCTTCTTGCCTGATGTGTTTCTGTTGAGAAATCAGTCGCTAGTCTGATTGGAGAGCCTTTGTAGGTAGCTTTCTGTCTCTCTCTGGCCACTTTTAAGATTCTTTCTTTGTCATTGATGTTTGCCAATTTAATTATAATGTG
>PVJC01019755.1:0-29892 GCA_004026665.1 Murina feae | reverse complement strand
CACTCGAGAACCTTGCTTTATAAGTGCCCCTCGAGTTCATTGATTTGCAAATATACTCCCTCCCCCCAAGGCCCTGAAGGGAGAATTCTTTTCATCTACCCTTCCCCCAGATACAGGGCTCAAAAACAAGGCTCCCTTGCCTTACCTACCAGGGGACAGGGCTTTGTTTGGTTTAATGGCCTTGCAGAACCAGCCTTCCACCTCAAGAGAAGTTAAGAAACTTTCCTGAGGGAGGCAGAGCCTGGGTTCAAAGCCAGATGGGCTGCCTCTCCAGCCTCGAGGCTTTGAAAGCAAAGTCCACGTTACCCAGCTAATTAGTCCTGCAGGCAGAACACAATCCCAGGGCCTTTCCAACCTGACAAAACAGGCAGAAGGGGAAATTCACTCATGAACTATTTCTCCAGCAACTGCTCTAGGTCACACTGTGGACACAGGGAGCAACGGAAAAGTCCCAGGTCCTTTCAGGGGAGGGAACAGGTGAGGCAGGGATTGCCAAATAATCACAAAAACGAATGTGACCTGGCCGGTGTGACTCAGCTGGTTGGCCATCATCCAACACATGGAAAGGTCACTGGTTCAATTCCCAGTCAGGGCACATACCCAGGTGTGGGTTCGGTCCCAAGATGGGGTGTGCACAGGGGGCAGCTGATCAATGTTCTCTCTAACATTGACATTTCTCTCTCTCTCTCTCTCTCTCTCTCTCTCTCTCTCTCTCTCTCTCCCTTCTTCTCTCTCTAAAATCAATAAAAAAAAACCTACATATTTTCCAAATGAATGTGAACTTGCAGTCCATGTGAGTGCTCAGAAGGGGAGGTTACCGAGGACCCAAGGCACAATGCGCCCTGGGCGTTCGCCCAAGACCACACCCTCCGGTGGGAACAGGGCTGCTGGGCAGGCACCAGATTCCTGAGGCACTTGCTGGTAACTTGATTTCCCTTCCAAGCTGCAGCTCTGCTGATTCAGGACGAGTTTTACAATCTTGTCTTCCCCGTGGGCAGAGGCCCTTTGAAATCCTGCCTGCCCTGCTCTTAGCACCTGGAGCTCAGAGCTCAGCTATTCGGAGAATGCCCCCTGCCACCCAGGGAGTGCATTCCAGCCCCGTGGGAGCAGCATGCTGGCTGGCAGCTGGGAGCCGGGTCCCTGAGGAAAGACCCTGGCCTTGAGCCAAGCACCCAGACCCTGGGGAGGCTCCAGAGACTCCATGTGGCCTTGGCTCCAGAAAATGGAGCAGGATTTTTTTTTGGCAGCGAAGGTTAGGCCTGTTCCCAATGCTCACAACCTTGGCTGATCGGTACCTGAGTACATTAGCCAATTTCTTCCTCTCAGTAAGCTCTGGACCACCAGCTGGGCTCCCAAGGGAGCACAGAGAAGGGAGGTGTCTTGCCGACACCACACCCCAAGAATAGACTTGGCACCTGGCTCCCTCCCTTGACCTTCAGAGCCTCCTGAATCTCACCTCAGCCTCACCTTCACCGAGGTCATCACTCATCACCACTTAGTGAACATGTTTTTGGGAGCCAGACTTTTTGCATTCGTTCTTTGGCTCCCCTGCTTTCCAGCTGACCTTGGGCAACTTTCTCAACCTCTCTGTGTCAGATCCCTCCTCTGCAGAGTGGTGCTCACGGCAGGACCTTCCCAGAGGGTTGCTGTGAAGATAGAAGGAGATGAGACAATGCATGTGAACGTGGTTACGCCTGGGTCCAGATGGACAGAAAGTGCTAGCTATGCTTATTGTATGTGTTTTGTTTTTACCTACATGGGCTCATATCCAACTACTTTACGCTTGAGGCACCTTTCCAAACACTTCATTCTTTGAAACAGCTTCATAAGAATTCTTATCTCCATTCGTTCATTCATCCTTTCATTTGCCAAACATGTGTGTAGTATCAGCTTCTTATACACCCGGGAAGGACACACGACATATTAAGTCCTTGCTCTCGGTTCTCGTAGAGAGACAATTAACAAGCACACAAACAAATAATCGAGCTCATTTCACCGGCCGCATGCTACAAAGAAAATAAGACGGTGCGGAGTGATGGAGAGGGACTGGGTGGTGAGAGAGGAAGCAATTGAGATGCAGTGTTCCAATTCCCTGGAGAGATGGCGTTCAGGCTGTCACCAGCAGAGGAGAAGGGGGAAGGCCAGAGAAAGCCCGGGGCTAGAATATTCCAGGCAGAGGGAGGAGCCAGGGCAAAGGTCGTGAGGCTGGATTGAGCTCAGTGCCCTTTGACTGGAGGTAGAGAATGAGCACTTTTGAAATGATGGTGGAGAGGCCAGCTGGGGCCCAGCAGGTGGGGCCATGGTGGGAGCCTGGCTTTTATCCTGAGAGAAATAGGAAGCCGCTGGAGCAGGGGAGACGCCTGCTCTAACACGAATTTTCACAAACCACCCTGGCTGCCAGGTGGGAATGAACTGGAGGGGTGCTGATGGAAGAATGGGGGGGGGCACAAATCCCCCCTTGGTGAAGGGTTGAGCTGTTTCTATTTTCTCCCTCTTTGCAAACAGTTTTGCAACAAAACCTCATTGCACAGAAATTCCTGGAAGTGGGGTGGTCGGAGTGAGCACACACATGGACTTTTTTTTTGTCATGTCCAGATTGCCACACTGCCTTCCATTTCTCTCCCGTGGTGCAGGCAGCAGGGCAGTCCAGGCTGAGCTTCCTCCACCTGCTTTGGCTTTGCTCCTGGGAACACTCCCCCACCCTCGCCCGCCCTGGCCCACACCCCCCAGTCTTGAATGTATTCATATTTCTTGTTCAAAAGAAAAGCATGGAATCAGGCTAAGTGGCTCAAAACACTGCCCAGAGGCCACCTGTCCCAGTGGGAGTCGTAAAAAGGCCCCCAGCTCCCCAGCGGGACCAATTTACCCCTCTTCTTCCAACCACTGTGAAGTTGCCTTTTTTTCTTCCTGTTCAGCCACAAAAACCAGGCACAGCACTGAGATGGCAGTGAGAACAGGCCCCGAGTTTACAAATGATCAAGGACCAGGAATGGAGAAAGCTGGGATCCTCTGAGCCCTCTGCCTCCCACCTCTCCGGGGCCACACCAGGCCTTAGCAGCGCCCCCTAGTGGCCACCACCTGCCGGGCCGCTTCCAGACTTGCATTCCAAGCCCACTCCACTGCCCAGACTTCCCTTTTCATGACTGGCCTTTTCAAAGGAAGAATTTCCTTTTAATCAGCAGCCACAGCATCTGCAGTGTCGAGGCATAATTTTGCTATCTTCTCATCACTGAAGGCGTATTTGTGCTGTCTGTTTGGGAGAAGGGGAAGGTGGCTGAGACTTACAACGAGCATGATTTTAATCTGGGCGTTTGGAGATGCTTTTGAAGAAGGTTTATGTTATCTCTCCCAGACTGACCTGGTGAGTTCCTTAATTGGGAGAGGATTTTGCAACATACTGTTTCTTAATATTTTATCTTTTAAGGCGGATGACTTCTTTTTCCCATAGCAAAATAGATGGATAGCAAATGCTTTGAAACAAGTAGTCATTATTATTCATTAACTGCTGATGAGGTGGCAGCTGTCAGATTAGACTCATTGTCTCATTCTATCTTCTCAGCAACTCTATAAGGGAGGTATGAATTTTGTAAAAATTTTACAGAAGAGGAAACCGGGGCATCGAGACATTAAGGTACCCAAGGTTACGAGCGAGTCAAGGGCAGACCTGGGATGCCTTCCTTTGTAATCATGCTTTGCGCCAGCCACAGGGCCTTGGACAGTCTCGTGTTAGCCAAGCTGGAGTGATGTGACCCAGAATTCCCGTTTCCTGTGGTGCTGGGTTGACATTGGCCATAGTACAACATGTTGCTCAAAGTTGCCAAGGCATGAGTTAAGAAGCCACCATCGTGTCCTTAAAAATATTTTTATTGATTTCAGAGAGGAAGGGAGAGGGAGAGAGAGTTAGAAACATCAGTGATGAGAGGGAATCATTGATTGGCTGCCTCCGACACACCCAATACTGGGGATTGAGCCCGAAACCCAGCATATGCCCTGACCAGAAATCGAACCGTGACCTCCTGGTTCATTGGTTGACACTCAACCACTAAGCCACGCCAGCTGGGCGCCACCATCATTTTCTGCACTGAAGGTCAGTGCCCAGGGCCAGGCAGAGAGGCCACTCAAGCATGTCATTGCTGACCTGCTGTCCACCTTGTTGGCATGAGGGTGACGGTCAGGTTCAGAGCTCCCAACCAGATAGATCGCCCTCAGCTTCTCTGAGCCCTGGGCCAGCAGCTCCTGGTCCCCCGACAGGTCATTTTTGCATTGAGGTTGGTGACAGATAGATGCAGTTTCCAGAATGTCCTTGCTCTCGCCCACAGTAGCTCTTCTTTTTGCTGACCCGTGAAAACTTCCAGCTCACATTAAACGCAGGGGCACAGCCGGCACGGACGGCTCCACCAGCTCCCACCCTGGTGAGGCCACAGCCCTAGGTGATCACGCATAAAGGTTCTGCTGCTCTGATGGGACTCTCGCTGATGCACAGCGATTGGAAGTTGATTGAGAAAGTGACCAGCTCTCCTCCACCTACATGGGACAGATTTTGCAAATAAAAACACAGGACATTCTATTAAACTTGAATTTCACACAAACAATGGACGCCTTTTTTAGTGTAAGTATGTCTGATGCAGTATTTGGGAAATGCTGATACTAAAAACTAATTTGTTATGTATCTGAAATTCAGATTTCACTGGGAATAGGCATCTGTGCTTTATCGGGCCACCCTATCGGTATCCCCCAAAGATGCCCTTCCAGGGAGAAACACACGACTGAGCCTCTTCCGTACGCCAGCACGACAGGGCAGGAAGCATGCAACCAGCGTGTGGGAGCGTTGGAGGATGGAGCAGGAAGGGCTGAGCTTGGTCCTTGCAGGACCTCAGTTTTGCCCTCCTGGGCTATAATGAAAGGCTAGGGGGTCCCCGAGGGACCCCGAGTTCACACACTGACTATCACCACCTCAGGGTCAAGTTCCAGTTCTTTCTCTTTAAAAAAATCAGTATGTATTTTAAATGTTTCATTTATTGATTTTTTTTTTTTTTTAGAGAGAGAGCTTGGTTGTTTCACTTATTTGTGCATTCATTGGTTGGTTCCTGTTTGTGCCCTGCCTGGGATCGAACTGCGACCTTGGGGTATCAGGACGACGCTGTAACCAGCTGAGCTACCTGACCAGTTCTTAAGTGAGGCATCCAAGGGCCCAGCCTGCCACGCACCTTCCCACTTGCCTACCTCATAAAACCACCTGGGAAGATGATATTTCCCCAGAGACGATCTCTTCTCACCTGCAGGGCTTTACCTTTACTCTCCTTGCCTGGAATGCCTCTCCCTCCCTTGAATATCCTTTAAACGCTATTCACCCTTTACACCCTTCATCTCACCTCCTCCCTGAAGCCTTCCCTGACCACCACAGTCAGAGAAGGCACAACAGCGCCCTCACGTCTCTGGACCTTTGGGCTTCCTTCACACTTAGATGACAATGGAATCATAGCTTATACATATGTAATATGCTCTTAAGACAAAAGAAAAAAGGTGAATAAATTACAGCACCAGCGGTTCAATGGATGTGAGATACAGGGGAGAATCTTTAATTTTTTTTAAATTTATGCATGGACTTTAGTGACCATTCAGGTATTCCACTTACGGCGTCAAAAAATAGCATGACACAAATATATTGGAATGCAGTGTTAGATACGCGCCAACATAATGTACCACTCAGTCCCCCAGGGGGGGCCTCTCATCCTACAACTACTGGTAAGTGTAGGCTTTAAAGATAAATGTGTTTGGGTTTTTGTGAAGTAGCAGCACAGCGGTCAGGAATGAGGGGTTCGCAGACCAAACTGGTCTAAGTTGAGATTCCAGCTCTGCCACTTACTCTTACATAAACGTGAGCAAATTGCTAGCACCTTGCTGCCTCGGGCTGGGCTCCTCGTCTGTAAACTGGGATTAGGGAGAGTGTCTTCTCCGTAAGGTCTCTGAGAGGACAAATAAGTTTACCACCTGCCAAGGGCTTGCAGCAGCGCCTCACACCCACCAGCGCTGCCCAGGCCCAGGCGCTGCAGAAAACCCACCCGCGCCGGGCTCCCCGGGAGATGAGGCGCAAGGGTCTCCCAGCTGTGTCTCCGAGGACATGCCTGGCCCATTTCCATTATCCTTGAGTTTCACTCTCCAAGCTGACTGCATGGCATAGCACCCTCACACGAATGAAACCAGCAGAGAATCCTGGAATAAAGTCCCATCCTGCCGTTTCCAGTTGTATGACCCCGAGTGAGTCCCTGCAGCCTTGCTCATCTCAGCTGTCCGATGGAGATGGTGACACCCACCCCTCAGGGCACCTGTGCTCATACATTTGATACCTGGGAATCCTTGAGGATGGGCTTTGGTTCCAATCACTCCAGGTTTCAAGGTCAAGTCTATACTCAGGATTAAGGAGGCATCCACATATGAGAAAGGAAAGAAAGAAGGGAGGGAGGGAGGGAGGGAGGGAGGGAGGGAGGAAGGAAGGAAGGAAGGAAGGAAGGAAGGAAGGAAGGAAGGAAGGAGGGAAGAAAGGAGGGAAGGAAGGCCCCCAGCTTGTCTGACAAGGGTCTGATCAGAGCAATGGATCAACAGCCCCTGTTCACTCTCATACCTCTTTCTGGAATCACAACTTAGGTTTCTAGCTGTCTAATTTATTATTACATGGTGCAGTGCGGGGTAATTATACACTGAGGTATAATTTGTTATAACTTGGGCTGAGGCCTATAACTGTATAATTTATTATTATACAGTACAGTGCTGAATAATATGAAGAGTGTATAATTTCTTTCCGGCTTACGAGCAGCCTAACCTGTAATCCAGATGCAGCACGTGGACTGTGTGGATGAGTTAATGTTTCTACGGAAACCTCAACTTGGAGGTTTCTCCATCACTAACTTCTTTCCTGGGGCCTTGACAAACACCTCCTGGCTGCCCGTTGCCAAGTTCCCGGTGCTCCCTGGTTGGCGCGAGGCTGAAACCTCAGGCAGCCCTGGCCCTGGACCAGGCTGAGTGGGTGGGACATCGCGTCATAGAAAAGGAGGGCCCAGAATTGTCACCCCGCCGGTGACCTGGTGAGGCCACCGCCTGCCTGGGAGGCTGCCGGCAGCAGGTACGGAACCGCGATCAAAACCCAGTGTCCCGGTCCGCGGCAGGGCGCCCGTTTGCAGAGTCTCAGCATGTGTGTCTGGACCTGCTTCACCGGAAGCTGTTTGGAAATCCAGAACCTCCACCGCCTCCCTGCTGCATCGGCCTGTGTGTTGACAAGCCCCTGGGATTCAGACACACTCAGCACTGCTGGCGCTTCCACAGGACGTAGGAAAACACAATCCCCCCCGCAGACCCCCTATTCCCTGAGCTTCAGGGAAGACCTCCTTCTCCTGGGGCCTTCTTCTTTTTAAAAGAGCACATTTTTTTCCTGGTCACATGTTTCCTGTGAAACTTTTGGAAATGACCAAAGAAAGCTCACAAAGAAGAAAACGGAAATCACCCAGAATGCTACCAGCCAGAGATGACACTGTTACTATTTCAGTGACTAACTCATCGGAGACTTCTTCTACATACATGCACATTTTCTAAAAGAAACTTCAAGAAAAGGTGGAATAGGTAGAGTAGTGGTTTCGCGCATGCAGCGAGCATCCATCTGAAAGGCTCGCCCAGACACACCTGGCTGGCCCCCGCCCGGAGCTTCTGACCCGAGGGCCTGGCGCCGGCCTGGGAATTACCATTTAGGTGGAGCTGCTGGTTCAGGCACCGCATTGTGGGAAGTGCTGGTGTGGCTGGTCCTGGACTCTGGGATTTAGCTTCAGAGGTTGGAATCCTGACCCGACCACCTGCCACCTGCCTGCAGGGCAGTCTCTCTGTGCTCCAGCTCCAACAAGGACTGTGTCTGCCTCAGGAGATCACGGTAGGGCTGAAAGAGTTCCTGGAATAAGTGAAGCACATAGGAAGTATTGGTTCTGATTAAATGCATATCGTTTTATAATCGAGTTTTCTTAAACAATTGTTTACAAACATTTTCCAAGTCTTTACTCTGCGTGTAATGACTGCAGGGTTGTCTTTCAAACTGATGCACTCATTGGGCCCTTAAGTGGCGATGGATACAATATAAACCCTGCTGCGATGAGTGTCCTCATGGATGAATCATGGTGCACCTGCCCGACAATCGCCTTAGGATAGAATGTTCTAGATGTGAAATTGCTGAGTCCAACAGTATGAACACATCTAAGGGTCTTGATAAGCTTTATTAAATGGCCTTTCAGAAAAATTATACCGATCTGTAATGCTGTCAGCAGCGCATGAGAGCATCTGTTCCCTCGGCCTTCATCGATACCTGTGTTGTTGTTTTTGAAACCATGCTGATATTTTGTTTGTTCATTGGACTTTTTTCGATGACTACTGGAGTTGAATATCGCCCCCTCCAATATCTGAGGATTAAAAAAATAATGTGTTTTAATCCCTCTAAGCCTATGTTTATATGAAAGCAACCAGCCCTTTTCCCCTCTAATGAACCGACTGTAACTTGGCATCACGCCACGCTCCTCACCCCTGTGGGCGCAGAGGCGTCAGCTCACAGGTAACAGCTGCCGGATTTGAATCCCACCTGTGCTGCTGGTAACAGACCTCCCACTTAATAGGCAGGTGTGGACTAGAGCAGGCATGAAACATTAAGGGGGCAAACAGATGGAGAGAAGTCATTTGTTCAACAGAAATTCCTCCATCATCTCCCACGGGTCAGGCCCTTTGCTAAAGATGGAGGGGCAGGGATAAAGGTGAGGCAGTCTCAACGGCCAGGGAGGGGAAGAAGCAAACAGCCAATACACACGAGGCCAAGTGAGCTGCCATGGGGGGCGGAAGAAGACAAAGGGGTAATGGCACTGGCTTGGAAGTCACAGAGGCCCTGCATTCAAATCTTGTCTCTCCCAGCTCCTGGCTTTGGGCAGGTTGCTAACCTTTTCGAGTCTTAACTTCTGCCTTTGTAAAATGTAAAGAATATCCATTTTAAGGCTTAAACAAGTTAAAACAACAAGCAAAAAAAAAAAAAAAAAAAGACCTGGAAACAGGTAGGGTATAAGTCTTAAAGCAGCAAAAAAATAGACTCTAAGAAGGTCTTATTTAGTCCATCCAGTGTTTTTGAAAACGATTTAAAAGAAGAATTAGGAGGGCTCCGATCAATGGTTCTCCCTAATTGCTCAATAGAAACACCTGGAGATAGATTGGTTCCTTGCGAAGAGATCTAAGCTCGTTCATTGACTTTCCTTCTGGCCAAGAGGGAGTAACAGTGAATGAGTTTATCCTCTCACTTAAAACAAAAACCCGGGGAAAATATGGGAAACTACTGTTTTCAAGACTTGGATATCAGACAACAACGGCATCGATCCCTGAGAGACGGAAAACCGAAGGGAGCCCAGTGATGCCGCAGGCTGTGGGGCAGGGGAGGAACTCAGGCGGAGCCCTGTGGTCTGTCTCCCTGAGTTGCAGCTCCAAGATGCAGCTGGAAGGTCAAGGTGTCTGGACTTCACAGGGCAGAGTGTCTCTGAGGAGCAAGTTGCACAGAATGAGAGGGGTGGGGGGGGGGAAGGGAGGGAGCGGGACTGAAAGAGAGAGAGAGCACCAGCAAGCTCAGGAGCCCTGCAGAGCCCCTTCTTCTGAGTGCTGTGAGCAGGTCTCCGTCAGCCCCGATTCTCCAGGGATCGAGCCAAGAGGGAGAAGAGGCTTCTATAATGACCCTCCCTTATCTGCGGTTTCTCTTTCCGTGTTGCAGTTGCCAGCGGTCAACCATGGTCTGAAAATATTAAATGGAAATTTTAGACATACTCCATTCGTGAATTTTAAATTGCCTGCTGTTCTGAGTAGCGTGATGGAATCTCACACTATACCTTGCCTTCCTGCCAGAGACATAAATCATCCCTTTGTCCAGCTGTATACACTATCCGCCCGGCAGTCACTTAGAAGCTGTCTCGGTTATCAGATGGACTGTCGTGGTTTTCGCAGTGCTTGTGTTCAAGTAACTCTTATTTATTTCACCAACAATGGCCCTGAAATGCAAGAGCAGCGATGCCGGAAATTCGGATATGCCGAAGACAAGCTGTAAAGTGAATGTATGTGTAGGAAAAAACCCCCACATAGCATGCATGGGGCTCAGCACTACCTGTGGTTTGAGGCATCCCCTAGACGGGTCCCGGAATGTATCCCCCATGAATGAGGGGATGACTCGTGCACATACACATACGGAGGCTGAGAAGACCTGCTATCTGCAAGCTGGGCAACCAGGAAAGCTGCCTGGCGATTCCATCTTCGTCTAAAGGCTTGAGGACCAGGGGAACTAGCAGTGTAAGTCCAAGTTCCAGTCCAAAAGCCTGAGCACCAGGAGCGCTGCTGTCTGATGTCCGAGGACCTCAGGAATGTTTTGCCAGGCCTCTGGGCATCCCTTAGTCCAGTAAAGTAGACACATAAGCTAACCATCACAATATTGTGTGAAAACTGTCTGCAGTCCGTAAGCATCACCAGTCTATACCCCTTGCCAATTTGCTACACATCTCTATTGCCCTTAAACCATATTGAACCTCTAAATAAAGAAAATAAAAGGCCATAATACCATCTAACACGATAGAATTATCCTGTGTGCAGCCAAAATACACTAATCCCTTCCCCAGAAGAGGAGATAAAGTCCTTAAGTGATGTTTACTCTTCTGATGTCCCCTCGCTTAAACATTACGATGCAAAATTAACACTTAAACACTGACATCGATTCAACACATCTTCTGTTACATGATAAAGGTAATAAGAGAAGAAAGAAAACAAAAGGTATTTCCTTAATACCTGTATGCATACACACAAAGGTATCCACCATAAAACACGGAGGATACGCATGACAAAATGACAGACCTCGTTTGTGTGACTGCATCCGGTGGCCAAGTGACTGAGCAGCTAACACAGCAGCCTGGACCTGTTGCATACCTTCTCTTCTGAGCCCCACTCAACACCAGTAGCTTTCAGATCACCCAGTAAACAGGCTGGAGTAACACACTCAAATGAGGAACACGTTGCCTCCAAAATCCAGAGGTGCACTAGGCCTTGAGCCTCTTTCCTGGCTGCGGAAAGGGCCAGATGCGGCCACTTACCCTGTACCTTGTCTCAATGTGCTAGAAATTCCACTGAGGACGAAGGCTACTACATTTTCATCGTATCTGTGTCCTGTGCTCTGACGCACACACGGGTTATACCAATAAGTCGGGAGCAGTTGGTCCTTCCTGCTCACTCGGTCCAGACAGCATCATGCCATCAGTGTAGTGGATCCGTGTGATGGCTCGTGGAAAGGAAAGGAGATGAAGATCCCTGCGAACGACATTATGACACAGGGCTGGAGAGCTGATGTACGTCAGAGGCAGGACAGTGAATGAGTATCGCTGGCCTTTCCAGCTCAAAGCAAACTGCTTCTGGTGGGCTGCGTAGGCAGGTATGAACAAAAAGGCATTTGCCAGATCAATAGCTACAAACCAGGTACAAGGGAGCAGGGGGTGTGCGTGTCAATAGGCCCAAGGAATGAAACCACATCTGGCACAGAAGCTGCAATTACAGTCACCCCCTTGGCTGAGCCTAGGACAGCCCACTGTCATTGGAGATTCACCCCTCTTTTTCGCCAATCAAATAGGAGCGTTGAATGGGGATACACTGGAATCACTGCTCTGCATTTTCAAGTCCTTGGTGGTGGCACTGATTTTTGGACTCCCTCCAGGGATGTGGTATTGCTTTTGATTTACTGTTTTCCTGAGTAGGGGCAGTTCTAATGGCTTCTGCTTGGCCTTTTCCACCATAACACCCCTCACTCCAGAGGTCCGGGAACCCTTGTGGGGATTCTGCAAGCTGCTACGTGGTTGACTTCAATTACATATTCTTGAACTGGGGAAATAAGCCCTGGGTGAGTCTAGGGACCCATGGTGAGAGGGATCTTATCTACAGCCTCATTCATCACCTGACCGCCATAAGCCCGACTCTGAATGGTGGGCCACAATGACATTTGTGCCTTCTGGAATCAATGTCAGTTCAGAGCCAGTGTCCAGGTGTAATAGGCAATTAGACAGACACGAGCAGAGCGAGGATGATGGGCCACATACAGAAGGTCACCAGGGCAGGTGGCCTAGCAAGGGACAAAACTGAGAAAGCAAGGACCTCACCCCAGGGTAACCTTTCATCCCCCTTGAGAGGGTTAACTTGAAACACAGGCGGACAGGGCAGGGTCCCGTGGAAAACAAAGGCAGGTGGGACATAGGCCGGGGCAGACAGGGCCCTTGAGCAGCCTGATCACAGAAACCAACCCAGCAGGAATAACAAAACGTTTCTGGACTCAAAGTGGGAGGTTGGGGAAACCAAGGGAGGGCCTGCAAGGATAAGGTGTATGAGCTCACAGGAACAGCAAGTTCAGGTCCGTTGCTGGGCAAGAACAATGCGGGCATCAGGTGATGAGATGGAGAGCTACGGAAACAGGCTTGCAGCAAATATACACCCCATGGCTACAAGGCTTTCTCAGACAGCCCATGATTGCCCCTCTCCCCATGAGCGGAGTCTCAATCGGCTTGTAATAAATTTCCACACTTTTGCTTAAATCTTCTGGTCCGCGGAGCTCATTCTCCAGCATCACAAGACATGACCCTGGGGGAGAAAACCCTTGTCATCACCAGCTCATCACTGGTCATGTGGTTTGGACCCCCTGACTTTTCCTCCCTAAAGATAACATCTAGGCCTCAGTTGTATTTCAGCTCCAGGCCCAGAAAAGCAGCAAAACCAGGCAAGTGATGCCTCAGAACCAGCTGCATTGACCAATGACCCCCCTGTCCTGGGCTGACTAATGAGTGGAGGCCATGACCCTAAAAGAGCGCACATGCTAAGTAGATGAATATTCTACTGAAACCCTTCCCTGAGATCTCCCCTATGATTCCCCCTGGAGAGAGAGAGAGAGGGAGGGAGGGAGGGAGAGAGAGAGAGAGAGAGAGAGAGAGAGAGAGAGAGAGAGAGAGACCCAGGGCGTTCTCTCCCTCCAGGGAGCATCACTGTGCCATTCCCTTCCCCCTCTCCTTCCCCCATAGGTATGATGGGGCCCCAGGAGACTTGCAACTAGGGGAACAAGGGGCAGCTGCAGCTTGTCCCAGGCTAAGCCCCAAACCTGTCTCCAAGGCCTCTTTTTCTCTGACTTCACAGTGAGCTAAAGCCGCCCAGCCTCGGCTCTCCTCTGCTGCGTCTATGCTAAGCCTATTCTTGGTCCACTGTCCCCAGCTTTAATAAATGTCCCATCTGCGTGTGCTTTTGCTGTGGCCAGCATCTTCCGGCTTCCTTTGCTGCACTGGGTCTCTTGACGGACATCTTCTCTTCAGGAAGACCAGGATGGAGGTCTCGTTGTCTCACCAGGAGCACAGTAACCCCAAGCACTCTGATTATGTCCTGTTCCCTGATATAAGGGACAGTGGACCCTTTGGGAGAAGCCTGGGGTTTACAGGACACATTCTCAGAAGTGTGTGTGTGATCCTTCCTCAGGGGGACCTGGTCTCCCTTCATTCGAGGAGTTCTGGGTCTATACACCAGCTCAGGTCTGGGAATTACGTGAGGGACCATAACTCTGTTATTGTGACTCAGATTTGACTTTTGTTCACCTGACCTAGCACTTTCCTGCTTACACAGGTCAGGTAAGAATTTAGTAGGCTTCTCATCTACTTCACATCTTCAAAACCATTATGAAGTAGCCAACGCCATAGGTCTATGAGGGCCGCACTATTCTGATTGCTGCTTTGGTTCTCTGTCCACTGTGGTAGTGGTTACCACCTTGCCTTTGATGGATCCGGGTAGCCACGTGCCCCTATCATCCCTGCACCCAGTAACTTCCATTGCATTTAGGTTTTTGCAGTTCCCCTGTGACATCTGGCCTACAGAGAAGAGTGGTAATGGAGCTCCTCAAGATGCTGGCACTCCTCCCATGATTCTATTTCTCACAGTATTGGGAAAATAGAGTAAAGTGTCTTCTGGACCCTCCCCATGGGAGGGAGTGGATCTTAAATGACAAATCCACTCTAACATTCGAATCTTCCCAAACCTCTGAATGCCTTCCTTTGCATTAAACCACAGGAGGCTGAGCATTTCCAATTCATTTACCGTGAGCCATCTTTTGGTCCATGTTTCAGACAATTACTATTAGGGCCTTTCCTGACTTTCTGAGCAACAATGGTGCATGTGGACTCTCTGCTTAGTGAGCCCATGGCAATAAATTTGGCATGACCCAACTATATGTTCCTTCCGCCATTATGTTCCTGGGATTCATTAGAAAACTGAAAAAGTTTTCTTGGAGTGTAGCTCACTTTGCAACTCAAGTGTACGGACCTGCTGGGATTTAAGTCTAGCGACAGCTCTGGAAGCAACAAGAGGGTGATGATGGTGGTTGATTGTGGAGAGAATCCGAATTGTGTGGCATTACAACTATCTCAGGGAGGTCATTACCGTTTCCTCACATGACACAGGCCTAATCCCCTCGCCTGAAGGTGGAAAGTGAATACCTCTGGGGTTGGGGAAGCCACTTTTGCTGGGGAAGGAGAGGGGCAATTATCCTGGGGGGTCAGCTCTTCTACTGGCAAAGAAGACGCATCAGAATTCAGAGGTTCAGTGTCCCCACACACCCACATTCCAACTTCAGGATCTCATCCTTCCCAATCAACACCTTCATCAACAGCAGACACCCTGTGAGGCTGAGAGTTCAACTTGCACTGTAATTCAGACACTCGCAGGAGGATGTTCTGTATTTGCTTTTCAGCAGTTTCACCCTGTGGACTGTGGGAGATAAGGGTCTCCTTCAGGGCGCACGGAGCTGCTCTCAGGGCACTTACCGGAGCTTGAGCTGGGAATTTGAAACCCTGAACTCATCCTTGTCCTCCCCCACTTTGTTCGGCAACACTAGGCCGAGCAACCAATGTCATTCTATTCCTTAGTTTCCCAAAAATGCTTGCAAGTGTCACACACAGTCACCCAGCTCCTTGCATGATTAGGTTGACTAGGAGTATCCATGCAGCTATTTTGTGTATCACTATAAATAGTTCACGCTGTGGGAAGCTTGGAACAGGGTGCAGAATCTTGGAGGGAAGGCAAGGGAGGGAGGGTGGGTGGGAGGTAATCAACCAAAGGCCTTGTATGCATATGTGAATAACCCATGGACACAGACAATAGGGTGGTGAAGGCCTGGGGCAGGGGACAGGGGTGGGCTGGAGGGGGTCAATGGAGGGAGAAAGGGGACATATGTAATACTTTCAACAATAAAGAATTATTTAAAAAAATAGTTCACACCGTGGAATATCAGCTCTCTTTACTACTGAATATAGAGTCATTTGCATCTATAAATCTAATCATATTAGATAAGCTATTCCAAAAGTGCCAGAACCAATTCAGAAAATTGATTCTTACAATTCTGTTCCTCAGGGTTCTCCAGCGAAACAGAATGAATATAGGAAATCTGTGTGTGTGTGTGTGTGTGTGTGTGTGTGTGTGTGTGTGTGAAAGAGAGAGAGAGAGAGAGAGAGAGAGAGAGAGAGAGAGAGAGAGGGAGAGATTATAGGAATTAGCTCATGTGATTATGGAGACCAAGAAGTCCCACTAGGAAAGCTGATGATGTAATTCAGTCCAAGTGCCAAGGCCCAAGAACCGGGGAGGGGGACAGATGGTTTAAGTCTTGACCCAAGTTCAGAAGGTGAGAACCAAGAGCACCAGTATCTTCCCTGGCCTGGTAGCTCAGTTCGTTAGAGCATCGTCCCTAAACCCCAAGGTTGCAGGTTCAGTCCTGTCAGGGCAGACACAAGAGTTCACTGATGAATGCATAAATAAATGGAACAACAAATAGATTTGTTCCTCTCTCTTTCTCTAAAACAAACAAACAAACAAACAAAGCACCAATATCTGAGGGCAAAATGGATGGACGTTTCAGCTCAAGCAAAGAGCAAATCCACCCTTCCTCCACATTTTTGTTCTATTCAGGCCCTCAAGGGATTGCATGAGGCCCCCACGTTGGTGAGGGTGATTTTTGCTCAGTCTACAGATTGAATGCTGACCTCTTCCAGGAACACCCTCACAAACACATGCAGAAGTAATGGTTTACCTGCTCTTTAGGCATTTCTTAGCCCAGTCAAGTTGACATTAAATTAACCATCAACACATTTGTGTGGAAACTACCTGAGACCAGTAAAGATGAAAGGAAACAATCCCAGGAGCCCACACAGAGCTGAAAATAGTTCCTGTTCCCAAGAGCCCAGGTGAAAAATCTCATAATTCACGGGGTGATAGAGTACTGACAACGTTTATGCCTTAGTAGTGGGACCAAGTTAGGGCAGTGAAACTACTCTTTAGGATACTATAATGGTGGACAAATGCCATTATATATTTGTCCAAACATACAACACCAAGAGTGTATCTTAATGTAAACTATGGACTTTGGGTGATAATGATGTGTCAATATAGATTCATCAATCATAACTAATGTACCACTCTGGTGGGAGATGTTGATCTGGTGGAAGAGGCTGTATGTGTGTGAGAGTAGGGGCTATGCGAGAACTCTCTGTACCTTCTTCTCAATTTTGTTGTGAATTTAAAATGGACCTAAAAAATGAAAGACTTTAAATATGAAAAGAAATGTTTTAGCTAATAAGCCAACAAAGGAGATAAAATGGAATCATAAGAAATAGTACAAAAGAAAAAAAAATGGAAGAAAGAAACGAAAGATAAATAGGACAAATAACAAACGAATATCAAGATGGTGGGTTAAATGCAACCATATCAATTCTGACATAAAATGTAAATAGTGGAAACACCCTGGTCAACAGGCAAAAATTGTTAGATTGGATGAAAAGTCCACAATAGGCTTGACCTCTTTAGGTTCTTGAGTCTGCTGTCCTTCTAATAAAGACTCAGTAAATATAAAAGCTAACTCTTACCTACCATTTCCTGTGGGCCTGATAGTGTTTTAAAGGCTTGAGAATGTATTATCTCAGCGAATCCCCCCAACAGCCCCATGAGGTAGGAGCTAATGTCACCCTGTGAATTGTGAGATTTTTCACCTGGGCTCCTGGGAACAGGAGCTGTGTTCAGCCCTGTGTGGGCTCCTGGGATTGTTTCCTTTCATCTTTACTGGCCTCAGTAAATCTGAGGTTATAAAGCAAGGCCCAATGAAGTGAAGGAAATGGTCTAGCTCGCCTCATAGTGGAGAGGAGCAAGGCAGCCCCAGCAGCCTGCCCTAACTTCCCACTGAGCTGCCTCTTGGATGTGTGCTCCCTTCCCTGTGGGCCAAAGAATCAGGCAGAACCATCTGTGCTGGGGATGAGAATGGCGAGGACTTCCCAGCCTGTGCCAAAGGAATGTCAGCGCGGAGATGCAGCAAGTTAGCCTCAGGAAACAGCTGCCAGAACCTGAGAATGAATCTTTATCCACCACCACTTTCTCCCCAAGGGCCTTGACTTTGATTCTCGAGTTCAGCTGTCAGCCCAGCATATGGATAATCTCTGTGTGGCCTATCCCACCCTTAGGTTGTTGTTCTGCCAGTCAACAGTAGAGACAGGGTCTCTTTGGGAAAACAAGCCCTTGGAAGCTAGTCCCCAATACCAAGATGACTCTAACATTCTCAGACGATGTGTGGTGGGCCTTTGTCATAGGTCGCAGAGCTGCTCCCTGGGCAGGATCAATGGCTAGATTGGACACAAACTTCAGAAGACCGGGGAGATTTCAGGGATCAGGAAGAGTTATTGATCTAATTTAGACACAGACATCCAGAAAGACATTTTGTTCATCCATCCGTTCTCCCATAGAAGAGTCACCGAGCACCTTCAGTGAGCCTCTCACTGCTCTCTCTCAGCCCTGATGATGCAGTAAGAACTGTGAAAAGATTCCTGCCTCCCAGGGGTTCCCAGTCTAGGGGAGAGATGCAAAATAAGTCTTTGCAATAAAGCATGATGACTGAGGAAACAGCAGCATGGCAAGGTACAATGGATGCACCCAACCATGTTTTGAAGGATGAACAGGAGTCTTCTGAGGGGAAAAGGCAGAGAAGACCATCAGAGGCAGAAGTCACAGAGGCAGGAGTGAGCAGGGGCAGACCATGTGGGGAGTTTCCAGGGCTTGGAGAAGCAAAGAGGGTACATGTGAGGAGGCAGAACCGGGCAACCCTGGAAAAATAGAATGAGCCAGATGGGAAAGGACTTCCAACGCCTGGCCATGGATTTTGGGCACGACCCTCTGGCCTGAAGCAAGGTGACCTTGAATCATTTTATGTAGGTGGATACCATGAGAATATTTCAGAGGGGCCACACCAGAGTCAGAGGGACAGCCATGTGAGGGCTGAGGGAAGCTACTAGAAGCAGAGATATGAGAGAGGGGGTGGGTAGGAAGATGCTGGCAAGAGATAATGAGGGTCTGATTTAGGTCAATGTCAATGTGGCTGAAAAAGGGGTTGGAAAGAGTGAAGAGGTGGAATGGGCAGGGCCTGCGGGCCTATCAGATGCGGGGAGGGGAGCAGAAGCTGGGAAAGGCTGTGCTGGAGTAGACCTACAAGATATTTCTGTGGAGGTGCATTGCGCAGAGCATGACCATAGACAGAAGGGAGGGTTAAGGGTGACTTCACCACTAACTCTGACAGGGATCAGGAGAGGTGGGCTCTGTCACCAGGTGCACTGGGGGTGCGGGGCGGGGGGGTGGGAAGCCTGGACTTCTTGCAGCCCTCAGGCTGTTCTCTCAGAGCTGATTGGTGCCAGAAGGGGATTAGGGCAGACCGAGCTCCAAACATGCCATCCTCACAACACACAAAGCTAAAAATCTTAAGAGTCCATACCAGAAAGAAAGGAGTGTGACCCCAGGCAGTCAGGCCCACCCTCACTGCCTCCCCACCCTTCCCTCTGCTTCCAAGTTCCAGACTCACTTGCAGGTCTCATCACTGTGCCTGCTCTGCTTCAGGAGTATGCGCAGCAGGTCCTCCAATAATATTGTTTCATTCAACATCGTCTTGCCATAATGTTGATGAGATGCTATAGGAACTTAACTCGTGTTTATATCAATCCGCCTATGGTGAAATTGGTTTCATTATATATCATTTTGCTTAAAGTCACAGAACCTATTGATGACTATTAAGTGAAGACTTACTGTACATACTATTTCCTCTGCCTGAAATTCCTACTGCCTCCGTCATGCTCCAATTGGCTAATTCTTCCTTTAGGGTGTGGTTCTGATCTCCTCCAAAATTTCTCATTTCCCAGATGATTAATTTATTTTATTTTTTAACATATTTTATTGATTTTGAGAGAGAGAGAGAGAGAGAGAGAGAGAGAGAGAGAGAGAGAGAGAAAGGAAGGGACAGGGATAGAGCGATAGAAACATCAATAAGAAAGGAACATTATTGATTGGCTGCCTCCTGCATGCACCCCGGGACATGTGCCCTGACCAGGAATAGAACCAGCGACCTCTTGGTTCCACTGCACTACACTGCACTATACTGGCTGGGCCTCCCAGGTGATTTAGAATCCCTCTGTGTTCTACCAACACCTTGTCATAGTTTTAATCACAACAAAGTGATAGCCTTCCTTCTTATTTACTACCATTTAAAGATATAAGTGCCTTTGAGGTTGGAATTGAGTTTTATCACTTCTTAATTTTCAGGATCAACATGAGGCGTGAAAAGATGAATAGGTGGGTGGAGGCATGGATGAACTGAGGATTGGATTGATGGAGAAATGGATGAAGGAATCAATGGATGAAAGGATGGATGGATGAATAAAAAGATGTACAAATAAGTGAGTGTATGGATTATTGAAGAGATGAATAAATTAGTGAATAATTGGAGTAAGACAAAGAACAAATAATGAGCAAATAAATAAATAGTCATAAGTGGATGAGTAAATGAGAAAATAAGTAACTGGGAGAATGAATGAATAAGTAATTAAGTAAATTCGTTGCATAAACAAAATTAAGAACAAATAGATAAGTGAATGAGAGAATGCCATGGGTAATCTGGGCCACCCAAGCAATCATAGCTATGTCTGGTGCATAGTAGGTACTCAATAAACAACTGTTGAATAAATGAATAACCAAATGAATCTTGGTAGACCAGTTGACTCAGTGCTTGGCAAACATCAGAGCTGACATTAAGAGACTTGGATTCAGATCCCAGCCTTTTACCTTTCAAGGGTGTCACTTTGAGTTTAACCTTCCCCCGCTCTGTTTCCCCATCTAGGGGAAACAAGGCTCTTGTAAAGATGCAATAAGCATTACGTGGCTATAATAGAGGCTCAACAAATGTCAGCTCACTCTTTTTGTACTACTTGAAATACCTTCTGGATATGTATTTTTTAATATCACAAAGCTCCCACTATGTCTCCCCTCTCCCAGAAGTACAGTTGGTCATTTATACATCTAAGCAGCTGAATCCCACCCAGGGATTCTGCTCTGCACTCACAAAATGCTCTTCCACTAAGGCATATCAATCTTAGTTGAGAGCCCTCAGCATTTATAGTTTGTTATTATTGCTTTTTATCATTATCGTTATCATTTAAAATTTCTCCCAGAGCTTCCTGGCAAGGCTAAGTGACAAAATAAGTTGTGCCTGCTTTCACCCGTATTTTAAATGTTGAATGGGTAGAGAAAGAAACATGCTTTGTTTTCTAGTGAGGCTTAAATTTCTGAAAGCCAATTGCCCAAGCTCCCTCTCCACTGGTGTAGATGAGAGAGAGCTAGGGCAAACCTTATTTCCTTTTCTTTGTGTTGGGGAAATTGCTTAATCATTTGCAGCCAAAGAGAAAAGACAGCACTGAAGATTGGCCTGCTTTCATAGGAAGTACCGAGAAGACTTCTCATTGTAATGCTAGCAACTGTCTATTTATATTAAATAGGTGCCTGAGCTCCTGCCTTAAATCCGTATTTTCTTTTTGTCTCCTAGAGTTTGAACCACAAGACCACCAGGATGTTGGAAAAACCTCCCTCAACATGTATTGCTTGGTCTCGCCACGAGGGGGAGCTCCCAGATCAGACACAGGTAACCACCAGCCACCTGCCCCGTTGCTGCCACCTCCTGTGGATGCAGACCTACCCAGAAGAGTTGGACCAGGGGGCTCCTGACCTCTGAAGATCTCCATGAAGACCAAGATGCAACCCTGAAGGCTGGAGCAAGACCTCTACAGAGGAACAGGATGTTTTTGGAGACTTCTCTGGATCACAGCAGAAGAGACTGGGCCTGAGGGGAGGCAACGGGAACTAACCTGAGGGCCTACTGTGTGTCAGGGTTTTATATAACTCAAACCCTTCATCCCACAAACACTGAGAGCCTTTGGTGATGGTCACCCAGTATGGAAGGAAACTGAGGCGCAAGCAGGAAATTTGACCCTCAGATGAGTTTGACTGGTGGCCAACAGCGTTTTACACATGTTGCTAAGCAAGAAAGTGGTCTCAGCTGTGGACTAGCTTCAGCCTGATCCCAGCTGAGCCGTGGAGTGTGAATGGCGCCCCCAGGAGGTGAAGCCTGGTCCTTTGCACCCTCAGGCCTGGGGTGAGGGAGGGTAGACTCACAGGGAAGAGACAGTGGTGATGAGCACCTAGACTCAGAACGGCAGGGGTCTGGTGAGGCTCCGCAGCACTAGCTACAGACGTCAGTGACGAATGTTTCCGATTGTTATCATGTCCTGGGCGTGTCCCTTCCTAGGCACAGAGAGCGGGGATGGCTCAGGGAGACCGCCCCCTCTTCCTGAACTTCTCTGAAGGCCTCAGTGTCAGCCCTGACTCTTCCATGAGTGTCTCCCAAGACCTCTTCCTCTCTCCAAAGGGAAGTCTCCAGTGTGTGACCAGGAGGTTGAGATGATGGGGTGTGGCAGAGGGGATCTTCCCAGCGGTTCCTGTGGCTATGCGGGCTCGTTGAGCACACGAACCTGTGCACAGCCTGCAGGCAGTTCATTCTCAACGCCTTTTCTCTTGTCCCAACCCATCCAGACAGGTGTCATGTCCTGCCAATTCCCTCCTCCCCCACTCCGCAAGGCTGGCATCACTGTATGGCCAAGGTACAAGCAAGGACTTTGGGGTCACCCCCAAAATCCCAACTTAACTCTTTTTTTAAAAAATGAGGATGCTGCCATGTTTTATATATTTTTATTGATTTCAGAGAGGAAGGGAGAGGGAAAAAGAAATAGAAATATCAATGATGACAATCACTGATCAACTGCCTCCTGCATGCCCCCTACTGGGGATTGAGCCCACAACCTGGGCATGTGCCCTTGACAGGAATCGAACCCAGGACCCCTCAGTCAGCAGGCCGATGATCTATCCACTGAGCCAAACTGGCTAGGGTCCAACTTAACTCTTGAGTGAGCTTGGGAATGTCAGGGTCAGGGAGATTTTTCTGTATACAGAACAAATTTCTCGTAAGTGCTTTTTATTTAATTAGTATTCAATGTATTACACTTGCTTTTAAAAATAACCTAGTCATTCCTTGGCCTGTAAGTTCAGTTCACAAACCATTCTTCTATTTCTATACAGTCACTTCTAAGGGGCTTTTGATTAATGGCCAATCCACTCACACAGTCAAATGATCCGTCCCATTTACAAACTCGGTTAATTAAATTATCTTCAACATTTTGCACAGGACTTACTAATTTAACACATTCAATTTCCATTTTTAAACGCTTCCATTGCCTGACCCGACAAGCAAAACTTTCTAAAGTACTTAAACTGCTTTGGAAAATCTAATTTGAAAACTTGCACATACAGTGAGTCTCACGATCTCTTATACATGCTGGTATCATTTAGAAATTCAGTATAAGAAGGTTTGTGTGCTTCTTGACAGAAGGCTCATAAGCCTGAAATCAATTACACATTTTAAATTGGAGTCACAAGGCTAATTTGCTCATACTCTAATATGCCAAAAAAAGTCTCTCCAATGTGATAAATACTTTAAATGCCAAATACACAATGATATGGGCTTGACTTCTAAATCTTTTCAGAGTCACTGTCATTTGCCTAATAAGGGGACATGTCTATGCCCTTACTGGATCAGGTAGACTTCCTTCAGTACATTGAACCATCTCAGGGGCAAAGGTTTCATATTTTAACTGAAACCACTGGGTCCCATGCTCTCCTTCCTTCTTAGAATGAGGACCTCAGATTCCAAGTCAGCATTTGGCCACCTGGAATATAGATAGTAGTATTTCCCAGCCTCCCTTGCAGCTAAGTATGGGGACGTGACTAAGAGCTGCCCAGTGAGATATAAACAGAAATGTTTTGTGGTAACTCCCAAAAACCTGCCTGGAAATGCAGTCAGTGTGTGTGTCTTCCCCCGAGCTCCTGTTTTTCTTTAGGCCACCTGGACCATGGGTATGATGGTCGGCGTGAGGAAGGGTCCCACTCTAGGGATGGTGGCATGGTGAGCCAGGAGGGTCCTGAGATTCTGGTGATTCCATGAAGCAAAGCGTCATTTCAGCCTGCGATTGGTTGTTTGGAAAGATCCCTTCCATCCCAGTGGCCCTTGGCAATGTGACTCTGCCCTCTTCCCAGCAAGAGATGAAGTCTGCCTCCCTCCCTGAGTCTGGACTTGGTCAGTCATATGTGACAGACTCCGGCCTTGGTGACTTCTGAGGTGAGGCCATCGGGGCCACCCAGCTTCCATGTTTGTGTCCTCTTGGAATCCTGCGCTGTGACGCCCGTGAGGAAGTCACTGGAGCCTGGCACAGGATGAGGCCCCAGCCAGGAGCACCAGTTGCCAGGCCTGAGAATGATGCCTCATGGGACCTCCCAGGCAGGCAGCCCTCCCACGCCTGCAGCTGCTGCAGGAAATCCACGGGGGAGCCTCGCTCCCCCATCACACAGTAAAGAAGAAATAAACCGTCACTGTTTCCAGCTGCTAAGTTTTAGGGCAGTTTGTTTATGCAGCAAAAGCTAAATAAGACATAGCCCTAGGCTGGCAACCGCGGACTTTTTCAAGAGAATGAAGCTGATCTGGTTTAAGCCATCATCATCGTGGGTTTTGGGTGAACCGAATCCTGATGCATCTGTGCACCAGGGATTCTTGCTGGGATGCAAGAGCTCAGTGTCCAGGATGATTCTCTCTTGTGCGGATGACCATCTGAGCCCTTTTTAAAATTGGTTGCCATGACAACAAGGGACTCCATTTCCTCTAACAAGGTTGGTCTCATAGCAATTAGATTCTGGCTATACCCATTACCTAATGCTTCTGTCTGATCTGAAACTATAACTCCGCACCCCCCCCCCACACACACACACACACACTCCCAGCCTTGCCCACCCACTGCCCCGAGGTCAAAGCTGACTTCCTTTGCTAATCTCCTTACCACATAATTGAATTCTGAAGCTGTTTCTTACCCTTGCTGTCTGCCCATGCTGCAACTCAGATAGATAATAGGAGGCTTCCTTTGGATTCTATATCTCCCTCTCCATGCTCAATGCAGCAACACCCCTGAAGTTGAGTTAGACACAGACCGAGCGCTTCCTCCTGCTCCAAGCCTGGTTTCTGATCTGCTAGTGGAGACCGTGGGGTTGCTGGGAGATCCCTGAGGTAATGTCTGCCCCACAGGGTGGTTCTCAGCCCTTCACTCCCTGCCTTAAGGCCCCAGGTGACTTCCCAGAGCACTGGCCTCAGGTGCTCACTGTGGCCTGGGGGCCTGCCTCGCTCTCCTCCTCCTCCACTCACACCAGCCACACTGGCCCCCTGCCATCCCATGCCCCGTGCTCCCACCTCAAGGCCTTTGCCCTGAATCCTCCTCCCTCTGTTGGGATGTTCTTACTCAGCTCTCCCAGGGCCCCTGCCCTACCCTTTAGGTCTTATTTAGAAAGTCTCCTTCCCTAAGGGTGTTGTCAATAGAACCAAACTGTCTCATCTTACCCCCGCCCATCAAAAGTAATAAAAAGAACTTTAGCTAAGAATGAAATTATAACCTTAATATAAAGGAAAGCTCTTGGTTGAAACCCAAGTCCACACAAAGACCTGCACACGGATGTTTACTGCAGCCTTAGCCACAATGGCCAAAACTGTGTCCTCCAGGAGGTGAATGGATAAGTAAATTGAGGAACATCCAGATAGTGGAGTATTATTGAGTGCTAAGAAGAAAGGAGCTATCAAGTCAGCAAAGGCCTGGAGGAAACTTAAATGCATATCACCAAGTGAAAGAAGCCAATCTGAAAAGGCTACACGCTGTATGATTCCAACTATATAACATTCTGGAAAAGACTTAACTATCGAGACAGTAGATCAGTGGGTGTCAAAGGTTAGGGGAGGGAAGCGGGGAGGGTGAATAGATGGGGATAAGGGGACTTTTAAGTGAGTAAAACTACTATTCTATACTAGAGGCCAAAAAGCTGTGCACTCGGGGGAGTCCCTCAGCCCAGCCTGTGCCCTCTCACAGTCTGGGACCCTTTGGGGGATGTCCACTTGCCAGCGGGGAGCAGGCCTAAGCTGCAGTCGGACATCCTTAATGCTGCTGAGGAGGCAGGAGAGGCTCCCACCACCACTGCTGTACTGGCAGCCATCAACCTGGCTTGTGGCTGAGAACTCCCCCTGTGGGAGTGAACTGACCACCAGGGGCAGCTCCTGCATTGAGAGTCTGCCCCCTGGTGGTCAGTGTGTGTCCTAGTGTCCAGTAATTCCTAGTGGTTCTTCTGTTAGGGTCAATTTGCATATTACCCTTTTATTATAGAGGATGATACTGTAATGATGAATACATGTCCTTATACATTTGTAAAAACCCATAGAATATACGGCACAAAGAGTGAACCCAAATAATAATGCATCAATACTGGCTGCATTATAACAAACGCAGGATTTTAAACAACAGGGGGAACTGGATGTACTGGCGAAGGTGATGGGGGACATGGAACTCTCTGTACTTTTCTTCAACTTTTCTGTAAACCTAAAATTAAAAAGTGGGCTATTAATTTTTTAAAATTAAAGCTCTTACAGCCCTGACCAGTTTGGCTCAGTGGATAGAATATCGGCCTAGGGACTGAAGGGTCCCAGGTTCGATTCCGGTCAAGGGCATGTACCTTGGTTGCGGGCACATCCCCAGTGGGGGGTGTGCAGGAGGCAGCTGATCAATGTTTCTCTCTCATTGATGTTTCTAACATTCTATCCCTTTTTTTCTCCCTTCCTCTCTGTAAAAAATGAATAAAATATTTTTTTTAAAAAAAACTCTTACAGCATTTAATTTATATAAAGTTAAAATAGGTTTTTATTTATCACTGTTTTATCCTCTCCAGGGGTCCTCAAACTACGGCCCTCGGGCCACATGCGGCCCGCCGAAGACATTTATCCGGCCCGCTGGGTGTTTTTGCCGCCTTGTATTTTTACTTCAAAATAAGATATGTGCAATGTGCATAGGAATTTGTTCATAGTTTTTTTAAAAAACTATAGTCCGGCCCTCCAACGGTCTTAGGGACAGTGAACTGGCCCCCTGTTTAAAAAGTTTGAGGACCCCTGCCTAGACTGTGAGCTTCAGGAGAACAGGAAGCTTGTCTGTGAGCCCTCAAAACAAACGAATGAATGAATGAATAATGAATGAGTGAGTTACTCCGAGTGAGTCAGTTGGCAGCTCCGGGTTCGGCGCAGAGCAGCATTCATTATATGAAAATGGGGTATAACCACAGCACTCTCGCGCTTAAAACCCTTAGAGTGAATTCTGAACTTATTTCCACGTACAAAGCCATGATCTGAAGCTACCTTATCTCCCAGCGATGACACTGGGCTCCCAGGAGCCCCAGAGGAAGAAATGCTCTTTGAAGCCCGATTCCATTAAAGAGAAAAGCTCCCTTGGATACTGGAGTCTTAACATCCCTGATACGCTCCAGCACTTCCTTTCTCCTGCATCTCGCAGGATTCAGCCCAGAGCCGGTCCCTCATCTTACTGTTCCTTGCTTTCATTATACTACTTAGTAGTTAGACTTCTGCTTTCCACTCATGGTAGTACATAAAGTTTCCTTCTTTAATCGACTCGTCCTCAGAAGGTTCTAAGAAGTTTTTTAAAAGTGAGTTGAGTTTAAAATAATGTTAGGACAGGATAGTGTCAGTAGTGTGCGGCTGTGGCAGATGGCACGTGGGCGTCGGAAGTTTGGCAAACACCACAAGGTGAATTCTGCGGATCCTTCCAGCAAGGACTGGTGGGACTCCATGGGTTACTCAGGCCGATTGACTGAACCATATTCGTCACAGGATTACTTAACAGCAGTAACAATAACATCCGAAATACTGTGAGCCACTCACATGCTTACCCTGTAGGAAGGGTGACTCGATAATTTTTCACCAGGACTCTTAGGAGTGCGAGAGGGGCTATCAACCATGACATCAGAGCTAAGGCACAAACTTGGCAATATTCCAGGCAAATGGGATGTTCTGTCTCTACCCATCAGGAAATGCTTGAGTAAGTGTTGGTCTATTCAATTTGTGAGCTATGATGATTATGTAGATTTATAAATGACATCTATAAAGAATGTGTAAAACGTGCTTGAGACATAGCATGTTACGTGAGGAAAGCATACAATCCAGAGTTCAGAGACAAGCAGGGAACTGCCCTGGGAGAAGCTGTGCTGAAATATTCATCACAGCTATCTCTAAGAGATGGAATCAAATATCTGTTTGCTTTGTTGGAGGTTTATATATGAACTAGAGGCCGGGTGCATGACATTCATGCACTGCGGGGGGGAGGGGGGGAGGTCCTTCAGCCCGGCCTGTGCCCTTTAGCAGTCCAGGAGCCCTCGAGGGATGTCTGACTGTCATCAGTCAGACATCCTTAGTGCTGCTGTGGAGGCAGGCCGCTGGGCTTGCCAGCCATCAGCCCAGCTTGTGGCTGAGCGGTGCTCCTCCTGTGGGAGCACACTGACCACCAGGGGGCAGCTCCTGTGTTGAGCATCTGCCCCCTGGTGGTCAGTGTGCATCATAGCGACTGGTTGTTCTGCTGTTCGGTCAACTTGCATATTACTCTTTCATAATAATTACCCTTTTATAATATAATATAAGAATATTTACGCCTTGCCCTGTTCTAGAAAACTCTGGTTCAGCACACCTGATCATGTCACTTCTCTGCTTGAAATCCTCCACTTACTTCCCTTGTTCTTGACATCAAGCTCCCTCCCCTGATCACAACACAGCCTACAGGTCTTGTGAGATCAAGCTTCCTCTCCATGCCCCTGCTCAGCCACCCTGGCTTTCCTCTAGACTCACGCACACAGCATTCTTCCACCTCTGACCTCTGCCCATGCTGGCCCTCGCACTCAGGCCCAGCTAACTTCTGCTCCTCCGGCTCTCAGCTTCAAGTCACACCTGGAAGCCTCCCAGCACCTCCATCAGGCCAGGCCCCTGTTCTCCACACCACAACTCCCTTAGCAATACACCCCTCCTCAGGGAAACTCTTTCTTGATTTCTGTAGCGAGTTGTTCTATGAGGACTTCCCTGCTGAATGGTAAGGTCCTCGAGGGTAAAGGTTATGCATGTTTGGCTCCCCACTGCCTTGTCCAGAGTAAGGGCTCAGTACACCTATGATATCTATATTCTGTCTGTGGGTTCATTTCACATGAGCCTGCTGGATGCTTTTCCGAGATTTCAAAAGTTCCTTAATGGGCAAGAGACACTGTTGCAATCCGTAAAATCAATAAGGTAATTGAATAGCAATACTCGCCAGTGCATTTAAATACAATTTGATTTGCAAAAATTTCATTTATACACTTTCCAATGGCGCATCTTTTATGAAAAGCAAGTCCCAACTCAAGGAATTTTCTCCCCAAAAGCTCTGAGCTCACTCCGCCAAGGCTGCATTTTTCAAGGCTGAGGGGTGGCGGGGACAGGAGTGGATGCTGCCCGTTGGCGTCCTCAGGCTGAGTCAGGGGCAGCCCACCAGCACCACGGGCGGCATCCTGAGCGCCGGCCTCTGCCCAACCATGGCCTGGAGCCCACGGCTGCCTTTCCAGGCTCCATACGTTAGGCAACATTATGGCAGAGTGTCCAAACCAGGGCACTTTGAGAGTGAAGGGGGCTCTACTCACCCTACGGGTAACAGCAGAGACCAGGACAGTGCTGAGTGCCGGCGGGGCCTGTGCGACCGGGTCCCCGGCTGCTTCTGTAACCTGTTCCCCACCCTCTGCCCTCACTCATCCCTCAGCATCCTTACTCTTCCTTATACAACCTGAGCCCTCCTCTGGGCCCTTGCACTCGCTGTTCCCCGGCCTGCAACGCTGCCACCTCCACATAGACACCCACACTGCCCTCACCTCCTGCACATCTCTGCTCATGTCCCCCTTCGGAGAGGCTTTCGTGACCTCTGTGACGGGCACCTCCCGCTGCCATCACTCATGCCCCGCCCCCTTTTATTTTCCTTCACACTCGGCACCTGAAACACGGACCCATGTGTTCAGTTATAGACCATTAGCCTCTCTCCCCCTTCCAACGTGAGCCCTGGGAGGTAGGGCTCTACTCAACCACCCACTGAATCCCCTGCTGCTCGCCGCCCCAATGCAGGGTACACAACAGGTGGAGAGGGCACCAGATCTCTACATGGACCTGAACCCCACAGTGACATTTTCAACAACCAGCCCTTCTGCTCTGAGAACTTCCTCTCACTGAGAACTTCCAACCCCACGGAGGCCGGGGCTTCCAGGACCCCGGTGCCCACTGACAGGCCTGTGCCCAGGAGCCTGAGGCTTCTGCTGGGCCTTGCTGTGCACTCAGGCCTGCAGAGGCCTCCCAGGGTGGGGCCCTCTCACCCCGAGCCAGCCAGCCCCACAGAGCCTTCTCCAGCCCTCCTCCTCCTCCTCCTCCTCCTCCTCCTCCTCACCAGCCAGGCATCTAGCTCCCCTGCAGTCTCTCTGGTGGCTCCATTCCTCCTTCCTGTCGCTGTG
>PVJC01019754.1:0-29887 GCA_004026665.1 Murina feae | reverse complement strand
AGAAACCCGTTTTGGATTTCCTTCTGATGCTAGTCTCTGGGTATCTGTGGGACCTCCGAAACTCGCCTGGAACTGGAGTTCAGAGCCGCTGGGAGCTTGTGGCTCTCTCCGGTTTGGAAAAGAACCGCGTCCCCCGGCGCCAGCCCTTCCCCGAGCCCGTGCGCGTGCCTCCGTACCTCTGTACTTTGCTTCCGCTGCTGCTCTGAGTCTCAGACTCTTCTCTAGTTGTAGGATTTTCACTCAGCCAGCCGTCCTGTGGGTGCGAGTGGTGTCCGTGTGTTCTTTTCGAGGTTTTTCTGAAATAGTTGTTCACAGCTGCATTTACGGTGTTCACCCTATGCCGCCATCTTGTTTCTCAAATGTGATTTATTAAATAACTTAATATATACATTTGATGGGATGTTATACATTCATAAAAAGTGATTACAAAGAATTAGTAAAAATTTGGAAAATTCTTCTAACTTAATGCTAAGTGAAAGTAGACCCACACATTCTGTATTTCCTCTTGGCTATTGAGTAGAAATTTTCTCTTCATCTGATACTGCTTTTCAATAATTGTATTCTACATGTAAAATATTTTTTTCTCTCAACAATTTGAGATACTGAAAAGATATCATCTATATCAGTTTTACTTAATTTTAATATGATCCCTATCATGTTGGGCAGGATTCATTTACATCAGTTCTCTCTAGAAATCCAAAAGAATGGTTCATTAAAACTTTCACTAGAGCATAATAGAGTTGTAAGATAAAGTTGCCCCCACTCTGGAATGGCATCCAAGAAATTTAGAGCTTTTAAACAGTCTGAAGCCCTGGGTCATTTCCCTCACTCTATTTGCTCTAGCACAATCAGTAAAAACAATTCATTTACAAGACTATCAAAGGGATTTTGCCTCAAGGTGACTAGACCCATAAAGCCATTAACCTGGAAAGCCTGAGGGCTTTTTGGCAGGGAGAGTGTGTCCTACTGGTGTTGGCTCTGTTGAGAAGAGCTATCCTTTGTCATAAACCAGTTAGTCCATGTTATTTGAGTTATGTGTAGCCGGCAGTGAAGGTAATGGTTTTATGTTTTGTACAACTATTATGGAGTAAATTCTATAGTGAGGTAATAAAAACACAAAAATGTTTCTTTTGTATTTCTCCGAACTTTTTTTTTGAACAACAGTTATTGTTGGAAGGAATGCTCATCAGATAGCTTGGTTTGTGACTTACTTCCTTAGCCTTATTGCCTAGGATGAGTTTGATAGGTATAAAAATTGATCCCTTTACTAGAGGAGAACTTGAAAAATTACTTACATATTACCAGGAAATGTATTCATCTTCACATACTTTGAATGCTTATTTTTACATTTCAAACCAAAATGTGTGGTGAGAAATGTATCATATGTACTTTTGTCATATTCACTTGCAAAAAAAATTCCTAATGTGTTAAAATAGCTTAGCTATTGAAATATGAAGTCAATGGTTTTCTTATTTTTATACTTGAATTTTATTCCTTTATTTCTTCTCAATGGAATATTATTTTCTATATGAGGGTAATGGAATTTTAAAAACATGCAACATTTGTCAGAACAAAATTATTAGTTGTCTCAAATACAGATTTACATGCACTCCTCTACCAAAAAATAAAGCCTTTAAGCTGTTCTATTTAGGTCCAATTATAGCAAGTCCATTTTGCCAAAGAGATAGTCTTAATATTCAATGGAATATAGCAAGGATATGGAGGAACTAGATCTCTCATATATTAGTGGTAGGGATGTAAACAGTACTACCACTTGTAAAACAGTTTGGCCATTTATTTTTAAAAATACATTTTTATTGATTTCAGAGAGGAAGGGAGAGAGATAGACACATCAATGATGAGAGAGAATCATTGATTGGCTGCCCCCTGGGGATTGAGCCTGCAACCAGGGCATGTGCCCTGACCAGGAATTGAACTGTGATCTCCTGGTTCATGGGTAGATGCTCAACCACTGAGCCATGCTGGCTGGGTAGTTTAGCCATTTCTTAAAAGGTTAAATATATTTCTACTGCAAGATCCAGCCATTTTACTTGTAGGTGTTATCCAAGAGAAATGAAAGTTTATGCCCATACAAAGACTTGTATGTGAATGTTCAGAGCAGCTATATTTTTAACAGCCCAAAATGAGAATCAACCCAAAAGTCCATCAGGAGATGAGTGGATAAATAAATTGTGGTATATCTACAATTGTCTATTATCCACAAATGCCATATACCAGCATTAAAAAAAAAGAATGAATTGTTGATATACACACAACTTGGGTAAATTTCAAAATAATATGTTGGGTAAAAGAAACCAGACTAAAACAAACAAACAAACATTCTGTTTGACTCCACGTTATACACCATTCTAGATAATGCAAACTAATCTAGAGTGACAGAAAGCAGATCAGTGGCTGCTTGGGAATTAAGTATAGGGAGGAGCAGGACAGAAAAAATGGCAAAGTGGCTCAAAATAACTTTGGGATGGATATATTCATTTCCTTAAGTGTGGTGATGGTTTCGGGTGTGTAGACATGTTAAAAGGTATCAAATTATACTCTTTAATATGTGCAGTTTGTTGTATATTAGTTATACCTCATTAATACCCTTAAATATAAATAAATATAAATAAGATAAAAGGAACAATATTCAATAGAACAAAGGTTGTTTAAAAATAAGATGTAATACTATAAACAATAATATATACATATATAGATAGATAGATAGATAGATAGATAGATAGATAGATAGATAGATATGATGACTGAGTTTCTTTAAAAAGGGATATAAAACTTACATATCCTGTTTTCTTAAAGAATAGCTCTGGGAGTAGAAGTAGAGTTGGAAGTATCCTTTGGAAAGGACAGTCACTAAGTAACTTTCTATTTACTAGGTCATAACACCCATGAGAGAGATAGAGATATTCTGTAAAAATATCAACAAGAATACAATCTTTTCTTCAGAGATTTTGGGGAAACAGAAAACACTGAACAAATAAAATCTTGGTTCAAATATAACCTAAAATTCTCCATCCAAGACAGAGAGATATAAAAAAATTTAAAAGCCCTTAGAATACACAGCAGGGACTCGCCTGACAAATTGCAGATCCTTAAGTAGGCAAGAAAAGGTGGCTAGGAAGTACATGTCAGGACACATATCATCCTGCAGAATCTCTTCTGTCAATAAAAGTCCACCAATAAACAATTTCCTAAGACATCCATTCGTATTTAAAACTTAAACCCAATTGAAAGATTTTGAATTTCACTTAAGTTAGAGCCAAGTAGAGACGGAGAAAGAGAGAGAGTGATAGCAAAGAAAAGCCAGAGGCCTGAGGGCTCTGCCATCCCTGATTTGATGTGCCAACTACAGAAACAGATACCCTAAGTGAGTTAGGACTATTGGATCTGCCTTACTCCTCGAAACAAGGGATTAATCCTATTAACTATATCTTCTCCCTGAGGCTGTTTTGGAACTGCTACTTCACCCTAAATATTCTCTGGGTCCTCTTGGCAAATGGCTTTGAGATGACGTGATGGAAATGAGCTTTGGCTCTTGTCTTCACTGACCTTCATGTAAATAGAAAGGATAGGCTCACATTTAAAAGTTCTGGCACAGACAGGGGCAAGTTTTGGAAGTAACACAAGTATGAAACAGGCAATAAAATGAGGACAAAGACAAAGAATACAAAAAGAGATAAGAGGAGGGAAGAAATCCCCTCCATATGATTATTTGAGGGTCTGGGGAAAGAAAGGAAACAGAATTGTCTAGAAAGGTAGGCCCTTGAAACAACTAGGACCCCATGACATTTACTGACAGATATAGCTTCATCAGGAGATAATGATTAATTTAGCTCAGAAGAATAAATACAGATAATCTGGGCAGAAATTCATATAGAAGGAGAATAAAGCCCAGGATGCAGGACAAATAAAGGGATGATATTATGAATCCTTGTGCTGCTGCTGTGTGTGTGTGTGTGTGTGTGTGTGTTGGGAGTAGGGCAGGTGAAGAGGAGAGTGGAGAGTTAAACCAAGAAATTGACATTGGCAATACAATTAACTAGACTACAGCTCGTACTTAGATTTTACCAAATAACACTTTTTTTAAATTGAAGTATTAGCATTTTGATAGTGATATGCATATAAGTCAAGGATGATTGCTAATGCTTACGGGAACTATCTTTCAGAAGTAACTTCAGTGATGCTGGTGACTGTGTATCAACAACCTACATAAGTACATTTCCTGGTATGAGACACAGACAGTGCCTGTCATAGAGAAGTGTGCAATCCAGTTGGGAAGCTGGACAATACAAAGAGAGATAAATACACAATCCGCATCGTTAATAAAAGTTTCAAGGAGAAAGCAGTTTTGTTGTAACAACTGGAAATTTTCCTTCAGTTAACAAGGTACAAAAAATATAGTCTAAGTGTTGCAATGGCTGCTTTCTTTTTCTGCCAACCATAACTTTTATCAATTAAACTTGTCAGTTTTGTCATTTGCTCCTCAATTGTGGGCAAGTGAGGTTTTCAAAATGCTGTTGGGAGGAAAAGACTTTCCTTTACCCATTTTGGGTTGTCTGGCTGGGGTCTTGTCAATTAGACTAACAAAAAAATTAATAAGAAAAAAACAAGCAGAAATTTATTAAAATATGCATCATGCATACACATAGGAGCACTTAGTGATGAATAATTCAAAGGAGTGGCTAGAATTTGGGTTTATATAATACCCTAACAAAAGAATAAATAAATTTGTATTTATTTATGTGACAAGACAATGGGAAGGGGGTTTAGGTTCCCAAGGGCAGCAAACTATGGGAAGGTAAATATATGGCAAAAACTAATGGAAAATAAGGATTATTTGTACAGGTCCATTTAATGCTAATTTTCCATCTTCTGCATGGTCATAAAGTTTGCACGGCAGAAAGGATTTATGGCAGTCCTCATTTCTCAGAAATTTCTGCTTTTAGCCAGCCGTGGAAAGCTCTGCACGGTTTCATTTTACATCTGTTGATTCTCATTTGCCTCAAGCTCAAAGTAATCTGTATGCTAAAGTGGCATATTTTGGTGTGGCATATTCTGCTACCCTTTAATGGGAACAGGAAAAGAAATTATATATATAAAAGCCTAAGCAGTATATATGATGCACACTGACCACCAGAGGGCAGACACTCAATGCAGGAACTGCCCCCTGATGGTCAGTGTGCTCCCACAGTGGAAGTACCACTCAGCTGACCAACAGGTGCCAGACTGAGGGCTCACAGCTGGCCAGTGTAGCTGCAGCTACCGGAGCCTCTCCTGCGGACACTCCCCCATGCACCCCTCCCCCATTTGGACTGAGACCCAGATTGGACGTGAGCTCATGGCCACTTCTTGGTCATGGGTGCACCCAGCATCACCCTAGGACAGATGTTCGGAGACTGCAGCAGAGCGGCAGCAAGCCTACCAAGTGGTGGCCGCAGCAGATGCAGCGGGCCTGGGATGAGCAGAAGCAGAGCTACACCCAGCTAGCTGGGGCTCCTCCCCAGCTGCCTGCCACTTCATGCACTACCATATCCCTCAGGGGATGTAGGACTATTGGGTTTTGGCCGATCCTTGATCCTTACAGGCCAGGCCAAGGGATCCCACCAGTGCACAAGTCTGTGCACCAGGCCTTTAATAGAGAATAAATTTCTCTATCCCCAGGGGACAATGACCATTAATCAGGATTCTGATTAAAAACACATGACAAACACAGGATTTTGGACTAGACCTTTAAAGAAGGGAATATTTACAAAGCTGTGAGTTGAGTTAATGAAACCAACAAAGGATGCAGAAGCATGCAGGGTTTTTTGAGCTTACCACTACAGGCAATGGTGGGAAGCATGGGTGGGAACTGGAGCTGTGGAAGATGGCAGGACAGGAGTTAGAGAAAGGCAACCTTAACAGGACATTATCTAAGTAGGTAGGGGGTTGGGGGGGGGAGATATATTGATGTTGATGATGTAATTGCCCTGACCTTTCTCTCCTGCCTTTCAGTCTCCAGTAAACCCATACACCCATGGCACAACCCAACCAGAAGCTAAAAGGCAGGGGTACCAAGGCCATGTATTCCATGGGAGTCATAGCAGAGCAGAGAAGGGTGGAAAATCAATGTGTTGGAGCAAGAAGTGGAGAATAATCTGCACATGTACTCAGCTCTTTTTAAGTTTATACAAAAACAAGTTGAGGAAATTGAAAGTAGTTATCTGGTATATAATTCAAGTCCCTTTTAAGATAATGCTTTCTTGTTAAGATGATGCTTTTAAGGAAGGTCTTGTTTGTCTGGCTTTCGGGTTCCATATCGATCAAATTGTGTAGATAATTGTTTGTTTACCTTACCATTTTACTTTGCCTTCCGGGTCCCAGGCAGTGGGAATGCCTGGAGCTGCATCCCTTAACGGAGGCTCATTTGAACTTAATTGTTTATCTGCTCAAATGAGAACACTGTCTGCTTTTTAAAAAATCATTCTCGTTGTTCAAACTTTGTCTTGAAATATTAAAAGTTAAAGGGGTGATTTAAAGAAGAGCCTGGACTTCAAACTGCCTAGAGCCATGTGAATCGGAGGGTTCCCTGACTCTCTTAGGTAAAGGGACAAGTAAATACATTTATAAATGTCAGACATGGCCCCTGTGGGGGCTACTGATGCAGACAGTCAGAGCCAGCATTAGAAAATTATCCAAAGGGCTTGGTTCAATATCATTGCTGACAAAGAAGTAATTTTGATGTGCTTAGAGGACTGTATCTTTCCCTGATCCTCTGCCACTGCAGAAGCCCTTTAATGGGGCCAGCAGCTCCTATGGTCTGAGGATTAGAAATTTCAACTGCAGCTACTGAGCAAGCAGCTGGGATGATGTTCCCATTTCACTTCTCTACATTCAGTACTCGCTCTGAACTTTAGTCACCTGTGACTTCTTAGGGAACTCAACCACATACATTCATATTTTTTCTGGTACCTGATAGTCTCTTCTGAGGATTTAATTCAATCCAACCATATCATATCTCAGTGATACTATCAGTGGTTATCACCATGACAATCAGTGTGGTTCCTTCTCACAATGGAGCTATATTTCAAACTATTATTCTGATGGTGTTCTGTTTTCCCTGGTCCCCCTCTTCATTCTCGCTGGTACACTGAGGGCCAAGTTCACACTTTCAGGCTACATTGAAGTTGAAATAAAGGTACATAAAAATATTCCAATAAGCTTTTAACTTTTGTGTCAAATAAAGACTCTCAGAAACATGTGTGCCAGCTGTTCCTGTCCCAGGGATTAGATGAGACAGAGTCTCAACTAAATATATGACCAAATAGATAGAGACTCAAATAAAAGGACAGAAGGATGTGAGGAATGAATTTTCTGTCATAATAACTAGAGTGCAAAGTAAAAGGGATACCCCTTCTCTTACCCCTGCCAACTTATAAAACCTGTGAATAACCCACCTTTCAATAATAGTGGACATTTATAAGTCCCCTTCCTCCACTACTATTAACCAATAGGTGGAGATGGGAGACATGAAAGGAGAATTTCAGCCCTTTAGTGGAACTAAATAGGGACAGTTGGAAGTATCCTTCTCAAGCAGGGCAACAGCAGACACATTTACTGTTCCACATTCATTTAAAGAATTGTATCAAGGATTAAGTTTAGCTGCTTGTAGTGGTATAAACAGCAAAGAAGTGTATCTGTAATGTAAAAGAAGTCTAAATCTCCTTCCATTTATTACTCTGCCAGCCTCTTTATATCTCATGGTTCCAGATGACAACATAAATTCTAGCCTTCAAGTCTATATTCCAGTAGGAGGAAGGAAAGAAAAGGGACAATCCCTCCCACTAGGAAAACTTCCTGTGAGTTTCACATGACATTTCCAATTAAATCTATTTGCCAGCAATTGGTCACACTTAGCTGCAAGAGAAGCTGGGACATTATGGCCTTTATTCTGAGCAGCAAAAATCGTGGTTCTATTTCTCAGGAAGAAATGGGAAACAGATATTAGGAGATAATGAGAGTGATCTTTCATTTTGTTAAAAACAGGACAACAGGTTCCAAATGGAATCACTTATGCTAAATCCCATGTCACCACACTGAAATTTTATTATAATTCTGGCTTTCCCACAAATGGAATCTTACACAAAACAATAAAAAGTTGTCTGATCAGCACTAGTTGGGCAATCTGCCATATAGATTTCTGTCATCCCCTAAAGAAAAGTAACCTTGCAATAACCAGTCCACTTTTTTCCCTAGTACAACTTCCTTTTGCCTGCTGCCTTCTGCCTATAAAAGTCTCCCATTTTGCACAGCTCCTCAGAGCTCCCTTCTGTCTGCTAGATAGGATGCTGCCCAATTCATATTGTTGAATAAAGCGAATAAGATCTTTAATATTCACTCAGTTGAATTTTGTTTTTTAACAATTTACAATGGAGTAGAATATGGGTAGATTAGAGGAAGAAAGAGAAAAAAAGAACAGAAACAATGCATAAGTTCTTCGCATTTAGACTTTTAAAGAGTGGAGTATAAAAAATCAGTATCCGCATAAGGTGGCAACAAGATATATGAACAGGAAATTTTAATAGTTGCATTGCTTGCAGTAAAAGATGTAATACTTGGAATAGAAGATGTAGCATCAGGGAATAGTCCTTTATTCAGGATTGGAGTCAAATCAAGGGCTGCTGTCAGAAGCAGCTTAATAATTCCCAGGGCTCAGTGTAAAATGATAATGCAAAGCCCCTTGTTTGAAAGGGGCATCACCAATGCATTATGCAAAGGAGGCAACAAAAGGGAGTACAGGTATTTTGGGCTTATCTCTTCAGTTCACATGCATGCTCCATTGTCTCATTGGACTTTACTTACAAATCACAAGTTAAAAGACAAAATTAAGAATTCTAAGACAGTGACAGCAGGGTATTAAAACAAGGGTGAGGCCCTTCTGAATGTGGGGCCCCATGGAACTGCACATTGGAGTTAGCCCTGGAGCTGTGGTAGGCATGGGGATATACCACTCCTTTCCCACTTCAGGAAAGGACCCTCTGCCAAGAAGTGAGGAGTGTGGTTAGCTGACAGCCCCCTGGCTGTAATTTCCTTCAGGATCTTTCTCAGCTTTAGAGCCAACATCACAATACTCCTGGGGAAGTGCAAGCCAATGACTAAGCAAAGCAGTCTTCTTAGGGCAACCCCCAGGAAGTGACTGACCAAGATACTGGTACTCTGTGCTAGCCATTTCCACCCAACTCAGGACTCTGTAATGGGCATCTTTTACCCACTGGGAGGGCAGAGACTTCTTTGCCTCCTGCCAGTTTCTGCCCAATCTTGCTTCTGCATTTTCCCTCCCATAGGTCTAACTCCCAATAAACCTTTTGTATTCCTAGTTTCATCTCAATGTCTGCATCCCTAAAAACCCAATCTGTACCATCTTCATTAGGAGGTAATGATTTGTTCTAGAAGAATGACTAGAGAGCTTCCAGGCAAAAATTCATATAGAGGAAAATGAAGCCCAGGAAGCAGCATAGTGAAAAATCATGAAACATTGTGCTGCTCTTGATGGTGCAGAGAATGTATGTGTTGATACTGGGGGGAGGTGGAGTAAAGAGGGGACTGGAGACCCAAACCAGGAAATTGACATTGGCAATACAATTAACTAGATAATAGCTCTTACTTGGAGTCTACCAAATTATGGTATTTTAAAAACAGAAGTGTTGTCCTGACTGGTTTGGCTCAGTGGAAAGAGCATCGGCCTGCGGACTCAACAAGGTCCCAGGTTCAATTCCGGTCAAGGGCATGCACCATGGTTGCGGGCACATCCCCAGTGGGGGGTGTGCAGGAGGCAGCTGATCAATGTTTCTCTCTCATCGATGTTTCTAACTCTCTATCCCTCTCTCTTCCTCTCTGTAAAAAATCAATAAAATACGTTTTTAAAAAAACCCAAAGTGTTAGCATTTCCACTGTGATATGCATATAAATCAAGTGTGATTGCTAAGGGCCTATATGGATTATCATTCAGAAAGAACTTCAGGGATGCTGGTGAGCATGTACCAATCTATGTGTGTACATTCCCCGGTCTTGATAACTGTACTGTTGGGGAAAGCAGGGGGAAGGGTACATTGGACTTCTTTGTGAGTCTATAAAAACTTAAAGTTTTAGCTTAATGTTTCAGTGATTCTCCATCCTATACGTTTTGCTTTATTGAGACCACATGCTATTCAAACTTATAATGATAATTTTCTCATGACATGAAAAATTCCTTAGAAACATATAATCTTTGAAGACTGCATGATCTCAATTGGTATATTGGTGACATATTCCTATTAATTTCTTATTATCTGCATTCTTACTAACAGTGCACTAGGGTTCCCTTTTCTTCACATCTTTGGCCACAATTGTTTTTTGCTGATTTATTAATGGTAGCCATTCTGAGAGGTGTGAGGTGACACTGAGCATCTTTTCATATGTTTCTTGGCCATCTGTATGTCCTCTTCAGAGAAGTTTCTATTCAGGTCCTTTACCTATTTTTAATTGGATTGTTTTGTGTGTGCTTAATTGTATGAGTTCTTTGTAAATTTTGGATAATAACCCTTTATTAAATGTATCATTGGCTAATATGTTCTCCCAGTCATTGGGTTGTCTTTTCATTTTGTTGATGGTTCCTTTTGTTGTGCAAAAGCCTTTTAGCTTGATGTAGTCCCATTTATTTATTTTTTCTTTTGTTTCCCTTGCCTGAGGAGATATGTCAGAAAAAATATTACTAAGAGAAATGTCTGAGATTTAATACGTATGTTTTCTGCTGCTAAGAATTTTATGGTTTTGAGTCTTGCATGTATGTATGTCTGTAACCCATTTTAAGTTTATTCTTGTATGTGGTATAAGAAGGTAGTCTAGTTTCTTTTTTTTTTTTGCTTATATCCGTCCAATTTTCCCAACATCATTTATGTAATAGACTATCTTCAACCCATTGTATGTTCTTGCCTCTTTTCTCATATATTAATTGATCATATGGGCTTATTTATGGGCTCTCTATTCTGTTCCTTTGATCTATGTCTGTATTTATGCTAACACCATGCTGTTTTAATTACTATGGCCTTGCAGTATAGTTTGATATCAGATAATGCGTGGTGCCCACAATTTTGTTATTTTTCAATATTGCTATAGCTATTTGGTCTCTTTTGGGGTTCCATATAAATTTTTTAAAATATTTTATTTATTTATTTCAGAGAGGAAGGGAGAGGGACAGAGAGAGAGAGAAACATCAATGACGAGAGAGAATCATTTATCAGCTGCCTCCTGCACACCCCCCACTAGTGACTGAGCCTGCAACCCGGGCCTGTGCCCTGACCGGGAATTGAATAGTGACCTCCTGGTTCCTAGGTCGATGCTCAGCCACTGAGCCATGCTGGCCAGGCCATTTGTATACCTTCTTGCCCATTTTTTAAATTGGGTTATTTCTCTGTTGTTGAGTTACAAAACAGCCTATGACCCTTAGCATGAACATTGTAATACAACTAGAATTCAAAAAACCTTGGAGAATAAGTGTTTTTTCCTTGCAATGTTAATTAGGGGAGTTTTAATTTCTTTCAAAACTATATTTGTGAAACTGGACATTTTCAACTTGTATTCATTAAACAAACAAAATTGGATGTCTGACATATGTATATTGTCTTGCCCAAAGACAACCTCAATTTAATACTCTGATTCAGGCTACGCAGTTTTTATACTTAATTAAACTTTAACTTGCCTATGCTTAAAATGCATTTCCTTGCTTTTTAATGCATAAAGGTACATTTTTATATCAAAAGTTTGGTTAATTTTATTTTTTTTAGTATGTTCTTACTGATTTCAGAGAGGAAGGGAGAGGAAGAGCATTAGAAACATCAATGATGAGAAAGAACCATTGATCAGCTGCCTCCTGCATGCTCCCTACTGGGGATCGAGCCACAACACAGGCATGTGCCCTTGACTGGAAGCAAACCGGAACCCTTCAGTCTGCAGGCCGATGCTCTAAGCACAGAGCCAAACCAGCTAGGGCAGTATGGACATTTTAACGATGTTAATTCTTCTTATCCATGAGTACAGTATATGCTTCCATTTGTTTGTATCTTTTTCAATTTCTTCAGTATCTTATAATTTTCCAAGTACAGTGCTTTTACCTCCTTGGTTATATGTACTCCTAGTTATTTTATTTTTTTGGATGCAATTGTAAATTGGATTTTTTTTTAGTTTCACTTTCTGATTGTTCATTATCTATGCTAATAAAAGCATAATATGGTAATTAGAACGGATGTCCTTCCAGACAACCTTCCCAATAAAGCCAGGGCTGTGAAGGAAGCTTGGGTCCCAGGTGCCTGCCAGCGGCCAGAAGGAAGCGCAGGTCCCAGGTGCCAGATGGAAGCCAGTGCCAGCAGCTGGGGGAAGGAAGTACTACTCTTGCACAAATTTCGTGCATCTGGCCTCTAGTTGGTATATAAAAATACAACCAAGCCTTGGCTGGTATGGTTCAGTTGGTTGGATTGTTGTCCCAAAATGTGGTGGGTTCGATTCTCAGTCAGGGCACTTACTCAGGTTTCTGGTTGGATCCCAGTGGGGACTCCTGTGGGCGACAACCTATCTATGTTTCTCTCTCTCTCTCTCTCTTTCTTTGAAATCAATTTTTAAAAATGCAACCAATTTCCAAATATTTACCCTTCTTGTTTCTTTTTGCAAATAAAAGTACATTTTTCTTATTTGAAGGCACAAACACACACAAATATACCTATGTGTTATATATTCTTTTATACCTTGATTTTATCACTTATATTCTGAAAATAACTCATATCAATTCATAGAGACTATTTACATTGTTTTATATGACTGCATAGTGTTCCACTGTATAGACATATCAAAGTTTATGCAACCAGTTTCCTATGGATGGGCATGCAAATTGTTTAGAATATTTTGCTATTAAAAATAATTCCAAAACAAATAAACTTGCACATGTGTTTTTCCTTTTTAAGAAGTGTATCATTAGGTTAAATTCCTAGAAGTAGGGCTGCTGGGTCAAAGGGTGAATGTATAAGTGATTTTGTTAGATATTATCAAATTCCTTTCCAAAAAAGTTGCACCATTTTCCACTTGAGCTAGCAGTGTACGAGAGGGCATACATGTCTGTCGACAAAGAAGAGCATTATAAAATACTAAAGATGCTGTCCCCAGAAAATGCTTAAAAGTGTCTGTAAAGCAAAATTAGAAAGTCACAGGAGAAAATACATTGAGATCTACATGGCATAAATGAAAAAGTGAGTTGGAAAAAAAAGAACTTAAACTTCAAAATCCTAAACTGAAAAGGCATAGTCAAAATCTTCAGTAGAAGCAATAAAGAATAGAATTAGAGCTGCCAAAATTAAATCAGAAATATGAAGGATAAATTTGATTAGCTCTCTCAGAATTCAGAGGAAAATGAAAAAGATGATAAAGGACATAGAAAGATGTTCTAATAATATACATATAGGTATGTCTCAGGAAGAACCTCTTTAAACAGACTCAAATCAAGAAAGGGGGCAGAACAAAGCAGAATAAATATTAACTTTTTAAGGAAAAAATAAGAATTAAAAAATAGACAGGATAATCCATGTTAGAGTAGAAGAAAACTTTCCTAACATGGGGATTAACAAAAACCCCAAAATAAAATTCCACAAATTGAAAGGATTCATGATAGACACATATATGCATACATGCATTTGTGTGTATGTGTGTGTGTGTCTGCATGCACACGCAGACTCATATTATCCACACAAAATTGTTTACATTATGGATAAATAAAAAAAAATGTCCTACAAATATTCTGGAAATAAATAGATTTCTTTTAAAGATGGTGAATAAAACTGCCAAATATAAACTTTCTAGATAAATATTTAGGAATCATTATCATCCTAATTAAATTAACCAAAACAGTTTTTAATTGGTGAAATGATTCTAAAAATTATTTTAATTTATAAAAAAATATTTGCAGAAAGAATAAGAATATTATAAATAATTTTGAAGAGTTTTGGGAAGTGACTAATCCTTTCATCTGATAATGTTTACTGTAAAGCAACAATAAGTAAGTCAATGTGGCATTGATGGCAAAGTGGCAAGAATAAGCACGTCAATCTAACAGAAGAGATGTTTCAAAACCAGATCTCAGTATTTATATTAGATAAGGTAAAACATATCTGCGGAGAATGGAAGGATTTTTCAACAGTTTTGAGACTGGTTAATATTTGGGTTTGTGAGGGGGTGCCTATTCAGATCCTCACAATAGAGCACATAGCAAAATACATACCAGTAGATTTGGATTAAATTTTCAAATATCAAACCATCAAAAAAAGCAAAAGAAGATCAGATTTTACCCTTCAGTTTTCTAAGTTTAAAAACAATGGGAGAAAGCACTGAAGGATAAATATAAGCCGTAAACTTAAAATTTCTATATACCTAAAATGCCACAAATGATACTAAAATATAAATTGGAACAAACTAGTTACAGTGAAAGTACCAAATGAGAGATTAACATCTTATTATTAAAGCACTTACAGAAATCAACTACAGAAAGGTATAAACAGATCATTCACCACAGAAGAAAATGAAATGATTAATAAATATATTACTGGTAAATATATTGATTGCTGATAAAGTGTTTCATTAGTAATCAAGGAAACACTGACTGGAAGAGCAACACCATGCTAACTGTTCAGCTGTCAAGGTAAGAACGGTGAAAAGAAGTTAACTTGCTTAATGTTGGAGTGAGGGCAGTAAGAAGACAGTCATTCTTAGACATTGCTGGTGAGATATCAATTTGTATGATATTTTGGGCAAATACTATAAATTGGTAATTTCAAAGGATTTTTAAAATGGTCCTACTTTTTTACCCAATAATTCTATTTTTAGGATTCTATCGCAAGGAAATTCTGAGAAATGTGTACAATATTTTCTGCACAAAAATGTTCATGCCATGTTATGTATTATATGAAAAATGGAAAGTACTCAATGCTTAATGTTTGAAGATAATGGTTAAGTAAATTATAGTTCATGACATGAATATGATGTAGTTTTTCTAAATTACAGTGTCTGTACTGTGTAATTACTTAAGCATTTCATATTTATTTGCTCATTGAATCCTCACTACAATGATACTAGATCGTTTTCCTTGCTCCTTCCAGGTTGACCTGTAAGGGCTCATCAAGAGGCTCCTTTCCTTCCATCTTCTGCTTAGGTTAAGTCAGTAGAGAGGACCAGCAGGAGATTGGAAGGAGGGGGAGAGGAAGACTGGCTGTTTATTTGTCCAGGCTCCCTACCTGAGGGTTTCCTGTGGGCTGACTGCCTTTCTGAACTGAAGAACGCAGCTTGAATCAGGCAGCCCTTTCCAAAGAGCAGCAGTATTGCCAGGTTCTCGCCGGCACCAGTCTGGATAACAGCACCATTCCTTGTGGTTTCTCTCCATTTTACCCACATCTTTTAAAATACTTCCTTTATGATAACCCTTCAAATGATCTGCGGTTTGCTGTTTCCTGCTGGAGTCCTGGCAGAACAATTCATGAGACTGTATGGTGAGGAGGTAGGCACAGAGAAGTTAAGTAACTTGCCCCAGGTCACACAAGGGAAGAAATAATACTTGCATGATGTCATAATTATTTCTTGATTAATCTTATTTTAAAACCATTTTTATTACAATAGACATACAAAATATACAATACCAACAATAAAATGAATAGAGAAAATACTCCTATTTCTACCCATCTATTTTATCCATCATTCATTTAATGAGACTTCCATAGTTTTTATCCCTAGTCAAAATCTCAGGCCTACTCTATACCTTCATCTAGCGGTTTCCAAGTCACTTGAAACTCAACATGGTCAAGATCTTTTAAATCCTAGCCACGACCAAGTCCTATCAATTTGACACATCTGTCCAGTTCCACTGCTGCCATCCACCTTAACTATCACCCCTTCTTTAAAGAATTCCAAAGTTTGGTTTCCCTATATTTATCTATTTTTGTCTCCTTCAATCCATTATTCAGACTGCAGGCAGATAGACTTTTTCTAAATGCAATCTAGTCATACTGCTCCCTGCTTAAAAATTGCAGTGGCTTGTGATGCTTTAGAATACATATCAAGCTTGACCAGTGTGGCTCAGTGGTTGAGCACAGACCCATGAACCAAGAGGTCACCGGTTTGATTCCTGGTCAGGGCACATGCCCTGGTTGCAGGCTCCACTCCCAGTTGGGGGCTTGCTGGAGGCAGCTGACCCATGGTTCTCTCTCATCAATGTTACCATCTACCTTTCTCCCTTCCTCTCTCTCTAAAAATATATAAATATATATAAAAGAATACATACCAAGATCATATTTAGTCCAGCAGATCTCAGTAACTTTGTTTCTGACTTCTCCCCTTGCTATAGCTTCATGGGCTTTCAGTGGCTTCAGTAAACAAAGCTTCTGTCTACCACAGGACCAAAATAAGATTGATTAGAGTTTGTATTGACAATCAAGCTTGTGGTTGTCTATTTCCTGTACTTCTCCTCTAGTGTGTACATGATGGATGAAGGTCTCCAACTGTCTTGTGTCACATCTGTATCCTCTGTACCCTGCCCTGTAGGTAGCATAGAGTATGAAATAAAATATTTGAATGAAAACAACAGGAATAAGGAGAAATTTGGACAGGATCGTATTTTCGTATTTTAAAGGGCTGAATTCTTTTTTTAAATATATATTTTTATTGATTTCAGAGAGGAAGGGAGAGAGAGAAAGAGAGAGAGAGAGAGATCAATGATGAGAGAGAATCATTGATCACCTGTCTCTTGCACACCCCATACTGGGGATCAAGCCTGACAGGGAATGAACTATCACCTCCTGGTCATGAGCCAAAGCTCAATCACTGAGCTATGCCAGCCTGGCCAAAGGGCTGAATTCATATATATAAAATTTATTTTGCTTCAAAGTCTAACAAGATAAAAATGATACCTATTTAGTAGTAAAAGCTATTAAAACTGGATAAAGAAAACACTCAATCTCTATTTCCTTACAGTTTCTTCAACAAGATATTGTTTGACACAGAATGGGGTGAGGGGTGGGTATTAAATATGTTTATAGGCGGGAACGGATACGTTAACTTCCTAGAGTTCCCATTATCTGCTTTGAATCCTTGTCATAATTACACCTGTTTTTGAGGGTTTAATGATGACAAATTCAGCTCTGGTGGGAAAAGTGTAACTTTAAGGGATAAAAGTAGCAAGAGCCTGACTGCGTAGTAAAAGATGCGCAGCAGACAGTCCCCTCTTCAGTAATGGGTGTGTGGGGGGGAGGGGAGGCACGTGTTTTTTTAATTTTTTATTTCTGCACCCTGGCCATCCGCTGACCTTCGATTTTAAACTGCAGACCCCACTTCAAATGTGACCGCCGAGTTATTAATTTCTCGACTACTTGCTTCAATTTTGCTGAAGCACCTGGGCTTGGAAGAACGCAGAGAAAACCCATCATGGACGCCACCCTCAGGCGGCCGTTAGCGCTTCACCCCGCCCCTCGCTAGGGAGGGCGCCAGGCCGCGCGGGCCACGCCACGCCACGCCACGCCCCTTGTTACGTCAGAACGAGCCAAACCAAGTGGAGGGGGGGGAGCGGCGACAACACCATCCGGGTCCCCGCCCTTAAAGTCACCGCTTTCTGAAGTCGACCTCGGCCCGGTCTCCTTTCAAGTGAAAATGTAAGAATAAAAGCCTCGGGTTGAAGCCCCCTCCCACGTGGCCACGCCCATATTCTCACCCGGCCGTCGGCGCCGTCTCGCTAACCGTCCCCCTTCCGCCCCCCCCGGTGGCTCCGCCCACATCCGCTTCCCCGCCCGGAACTCGCGCGCCTCACTTCCGGACCGGTCTCGGTGGTGGCGGATTCCACGCGGCTGCTCGGAGAGGCGGGCGCTGGGCGGGACAGGGCGGAGTTGAGGAGGACTTCAGCCATCCGACGCGTCTGACGGTGAACGATGAGCTCACAGCATTCCGACACCTCCCCCGGCGGGGGACGGGGCCTCGGCCGCGGTATTGGCGGCCCAGGCGGCCGAGGGGGCGGGCCAGAGGCCGAGAGAGCGCCGGGCGCCATGGCCGCCGCGGCCCAAGAGCCTGTGCAGGCCTCCACCACGGGCTCCAGTACCATGTCTGAGTGGCGAACTGTGTCTTATCTGCCTTCCAGCACCCACTCGTTCGTTACCACCCCGGAGGCCGACGCTGAGGAGACCTGGAGCTCCAACACGCCTCGCGAGGCCACGCCCCCAGCCGCCTGGAGGCCGGCCACCGACTCTAACACCGCCCTAGCTGGCTCGCTCACCTTCGAGCCGCGCGTTTGGGCCTCCCACTCAGACAGTGGGTCCGACAGCTCTGACGGGGATAACCGCAAAGGCCCCTGCGTGACAGGAACTGAGCCTCCCGAATGCGGTAGCCCCCCGAAAAGAGTGTCAATATCGGTGCAGGAGTCCCTGCAGCCCCTGTCGCCCAGCTTCCAAGAATCCGAACGGTCCACCTCTCTTGAGCCCAGTAGCAGTTCTGAGATGTCCATACGCGACTACGGCCATCGCTCGTCGCTGGGCTACATCCAGGACTCAGTGCTGATACCGTCGGCGCCACAGAACACCCCCCAGGGGCCTTCCGAAGAGTCCCTGCCGTCCTTACTAGCCCGCTCCCCTCAGGTACTCGAACCAACACCTGTGCAGTTCATGGGCCCTTCCCTAGAGTCCATTCGGGGGTCCCTCCTGCAGGCAGCAGTGGGCAGTGAAAGGGGGTCGCTACTAGAAGCGACCTCTTCCTCAGACTTGTCGCTAGCGGTCGAGCAGGGGTCGTCGCCCCCGCCGTCGGTGTTCAGCACGGCCGTGAGTTCCGCGCAAGAGCGGTTCACGCCCATGGACTCGCAAGTGGCCGGTCAGGGCCCCGACCAGTCCTCAGTGTTCAGCACCCCGCGCAGCTGGTCCCAAGAAGCTGTCACGATCTATAGCTCTAGCCTAGGGTTGGCAGCGGAGGCCCGCCCCCTTCAGCATGCTGGACCACAAGCTGCTTTTCCTCTGGACTCCTCCCAACTGATGGCAAGGATGCCCACCCAGCGCGCACCGCCGAGTGCCACCGGAATGCCAATGGAAGCCTCGGGCCCGCCCCAGGACACCCGCGGGCTGTCAGCGCAAGTGTCCGTTCCACCCCCAGGGCAGGACGCTGCCTTGCAGTGGGTGGAAGAGCTGGCTCCGCCCCCCGGCTCCGGGGAACAGAGGGTAGAAGAGCGCTCCCCACCCTGGGCCAGCCTCTCTCGCTGGGACACTGTCGACCAGAGCATGGCGAGTCGGGAGAAGGCGAGTGTGTCCGGCCACATGTTCGACGTAGTCGTGATTGGAGGTGGCATCTCAGGTCAGTGTGAACCTTACAGTGGGTCCCCGGTTGCTTGGAGCGGGGGTTGGGGAGGGGGTTCCAATAGCGCCCTGGCATTTGGGGAGGGGATTCTCTTTCGTGCATTTGAGAGGGTGCAATAGTGGCTGCCCCAGACCAAGCAGAGCGCAACTGGGGGTTGTGCCAGTTTGGTTGGTGGTGTGCATTGGGAGAAGCTGGAACAATAATTCGCTACTATTACATGCTAACAATTAGCTCTTGCTGTGCAGTTCTATTTAGCACTTTATGGGGATTTTTCTCAATCCTCAGCAGTCCTCACGGGGTTGATCGAGTCGCCTCCATTTTACAAAACCAAGAAACTGAGGTGTTTTAGAGTCAAATCACCTAGCGGGGAAGTGGCTGATGATATTCTCCCATTTAACATTCTCACTTCTAATTCCTGAGGTGGCTGCTTTGCCCTACTGATTTCATGTCATTTGCCTGCAACAGGCAAAGGACATCAGTACCCGGATTTTTGTAGTGTTGATGTAGTAATAGCGTTATTCCAATTCTGCTCTTTTTAAAGGGCCTTTCCTTAGAAAATTTGGTAAGTGAACAGGAAGGAGGAAGAAATGCTAAAGAAAAAGGTTCAAATATGCAGACGGACAAAAACTAGAATTTAGGTGGTGAGCACAATACAGTGTACACAGATATCAAATTAGAATGCTGTATACCTGAAACTTATACAATATTAACCTATGTTACCTCAATGAGAAAGATCAATAGAAAAAGAAAAAGAGGGGCAGGTTTTTAGTTTTAACCTACTCACACTGTTTTTTTAGAACTTGCAGGAAGATGTAGGGCATTTATTGCCCAAAGAGAATCCCTTTGTGAAGCTGGGATCAAGGTCAACTCAGGGTATGCCCTATTATGTCTTAATAAGAGCTCCCTCCCACCCCCGTCCCAGTCATGTCCTGTGTTGAGCCAGCTGATGGGCCTGAGTTCCCCTGGTCCTACCTTAGGTTTGTAGCTGACCACTGGAGTGGTGCATGAGGCCTTTCACTATTGTCCTGGAAACCCCATCATGACTGATATATTAAATTGTCACTTATGTCGTCATAATTCGTATACATGTTTGAAACTTACAAATTATGTTTCAGTTTTAGCGAGAATTCCACAAGGATCTGTCCACAACTCAGAACGGTGTTAATAAATTTTGAAGTATACCTGCAGGGTCTGATTTAGAAAGAGGGAGAAAGGCAGGAAAGGAGTAAGTATGGTGGCCCCACAGAAGCCATTTTTATGTACACTCCTTTTGAGGAGACTCTCAACATGCCTACAAATTAATTTTGGATGAAGATAGCTTTTTACTTGGCCTGTTGAGGATAAACAGTCTTAATCACCAGAAAAGAGATTGACATAAGCTGTTGCTTTGACAGCTCCAGCCAGTGCCAGCAAAAACATGCATGTATGTTGGAGCATCACAGGAAAGCAGATCCTGGTGGGCAGTAAGGAAAAGACATCTCCCAGCCCTGGCCAGGTAGCTCAGTTGGTTAGAGCATCATCCCGATAAATCAAGGTTGCAGGTTTGATCCCTGGTCAGGCTACCTACAAGAAGAACCAAGCAATGAATGCATCTATTCAGGGAACAACAAACGGATCTCTCTCTCAGATCAATAAACAAAGATTCAAAAAGGAGTAGTTTTTCATTCATTCATTCATTCATTCATTCACTCACACACCAAACACTTGTTGAGTGCTTGCAATGGACTGCTTTTCCAAAATCCTAAAGCAATATGATTGTTGATCACTGAAAAACAAATATGAGAATGTGTAATGTAAATTGATTAGTTCTGTCTCCTCTCCTATCTCCATACCACCCATATTTCACAATTCAGGGTTCTTTCTGAGATATTATTCTTATCTTTTCATTCTACTGTGCTCCAGTATTTCTTTAGGAATATTTCCTTTTATTTTTCCTCTGCCTGTCTAAGTGCTCTTTTCCCTTTACTATGCAGCTCATGACCCTCATGCTTTATGGCCTTACAACTGCAGGTCCCTTTTGGTTCTCATTCTAAATAAATAACCAGCTTCATACTGCATCTTATATTTTTAATTTTGCATTCTTTTTTCTTAAGAACGGCACACACATCCTATAAGCTTCAGGCCCTTTGAAACCTGGATCTGTCCATGGTTGCTATTATTAATTTGTGGTGTTTTGTTCCATTTAGGGGAAGTAAAGGGCATTTCTTGCACAGAAGCCCTATTCCAGAAGCCAAGTTTCAGTTCATCAGTGACAATGGAAAAGGCACTGGGCTTCCTCTCATATTATCTCTATCAGTCAGATTTGGGTGATTTTTTAATGCCAAAACTGACCAGAAACATCGCCTTGTGGCTGTTGTATTTTCCCAGAAAGTTCACAGCTGCAAGTCTGGCTCTTGATAAACTTTGCACACAGAATGGGTGTTACATAAGCAAATGAGAGAGAGGCATTACTTCCCAAGGGTTCCTGCGAAGTCAAACACATCATCTTCGTGTGTGTTTAGCAGTATCTCATGAGTGACTTAATGGTCCCTATATCTGTTGTAAATGCTTTTGGATATTTCTTGTAACTTTTGTTAAGACCTATACATTTTGCCCTGACTGGTTTGGCTCAGTGGATAGAGCGTCAGCCTGCGGACTCAAGGGTCCCAGGTTTGATTCCAGTCAGGGGCATGTACCTTGGTTGCGGGCACATCCCCAGTAGGGGGTGTGCAGGAGGCAGCTGATCCATGTTTCTCTGTCATCGATGTTACTAACTCTCTATCCTTCTCCCTTCCTCTCTGTAAAAAAATCAGTAAAATAAAAAAAAGGACTTGTACATTTTTTTTATCCTCACCCGAGGATATCTTTTCCATTGAATTTTTTTTTAGAGAGAGTAGAAAGGAGAGAGGAGGGAGAGATAGAAACATCGATAAAAGAGAGACACATCAATTGGTTGCTTCCCACATGTGCCCCAACCGGGCCCAGGAATCGCGCCTGTAACCAAGGTACGTGCCCTTGACCTGGAATTAAACCCTCAACCTTTTGGTCTGCAGGCCAGTGCTCTAACAACTGAGCAACTGGCCAGGACAGCCTCATATTTTAATACATTACTCGCACACTTACAATATATGGCCATACTTCTCATCTGCAGTATTACTCCTATTATATAGCAAAATCACTCCCAGAAGAATACAGTTTCTCAATGACATTCCTCAATATCAGCTCCATATTAGCAGAATTATCTTTCATCTTGTATATTTTTGCACAAAGAACAGCAACATACTAATATTTCTCTATTTTGTCATTAAGATGCATAAAACAGAGTATAGCTCACAGACACAAAATTTATTTTTCTGTTCACTCCCCAATAACATTATAGAGTGTGTTAGTAGTTGAGAGGGGGAACGCCCCTGCTCCTTTGTATGCAGCATGATGGTCTCTTACGTGCTCTAGCCCTTACCCATCATCTGCCATCTGTCATCAAGTCTTTCGGAAACTCCTTTCATGTTTTCTGGGACATGTTGGACCCTGAGTTGTTTTCACACACTGACTGCTCCTTTCCTACTTCTTCCATTGGGCCCATATTCTTGTGAACTCCTAGTTTTGAAATGGCCTCAAGGTTCAGCTGTTCACCTTTGGGCTCCTATGCACCCTCTTTCTCATTCCAAGACTTCAACCTTCCCTTATCTGTAGAAATCTCTGAAGTCTCCAGTTTGAATCCTTTTCTTCCTACAAATTCTAGTCTTATAGCTTATATGCTGCTGGCTACTTTATAGTTGAGTGTCTTGTTCTTACTTCATATATATATATTTTTAAATATATTTTATTGATTTTTCACAGAGAGGAAGGGCGAGGGATAGAGAGTGAGAAACATCGATGAGAGAGAAACATCGATCAGCTGCCTCCTGCACACTCGCTACTGGGGATGTGCAGGCAACCAAGGTACATGCCTTTGACCGGAGTCGAACCTGGGACCCTTGAGTCCGATGCTCTATCCACTGAACCACACCGGTCAGGGCCAGTTTTCCTTTTTTTGCTGAAATATTCCAGCCTAAAGAATCATTTCTGCTAAGAGCATTTTAGGCAGTTTAACCCAGAACTTGGCAGCACATACCTGTGGTTTTGTAGTGTTTAGGAAAAGCTTACATTTTAAAAATGCAGCTTCTTTTGGGTGCTTTAGTTACTTAGATACTCTGAGGTTCCATGCAGGCTGAGCATTAACTTTCTGTTTTTTAGGATACTTTGTTGATCCTATTTTGTAGTTTTTCTAAAAAATAAACTAAGGTACTTTAACTCTATAAACTCTTTTATGTCAAACAAAGAATACAAGAAATACATTTATTTGGGTTCTGAGATATCTTCATGATTGAATGAGCTTTGGGGTTTATCTGACATTTAAAGGGCACTTTTAGCATTTTGCCAATGCTAATTGATTTTAATCAATACATAATCCTTAACTAATAGGAAAAATACATTTAACAATAGTGTAATTGTATAACTCTAGTATAATTGGATCACAGAGACAAATTATTAAGAAAAAATGTAGAAGCCTGCTATTGGCAAATATTGGGTCATACAATCTTTGTGCAGGTGTGACAAACATGTTTTATATATGAAAAATCTTGCCAGTGTATGGATTTGGGTGTACCAGAAAGATTGAAGTTATAAGTTTTATATCACATACAGGGGTTTGCAAGAGTATAGACATCTAGCCAGCACTTATTTGAAGGCTATACTTTCATATATAAAAAGTGGATTGATTTCATAATGACAGTTGCTTTCATTTTAACTTTGAGTTATTAAGAACTGCAGAAAATGAATCAAAAGTTCAGTTACATTTTTAAATATTGTAAGGTTTGAGACAAGTTGATTGTTAGGACTGTTTGTTTATTTTGAAAAGCGTTTCATAATTTTACCATTAATTTGTATTTTCCCCGGTTAATGTTAATTTGTATTTTCCTTAGATAATGTGTTCCTCATTATGTTGTTGTCTACCATTATGAATTAGGGCCACTTAAAATCTTTGAACCATGATTTTGCCATTTTATAAAATTAAACATTGAATTACGTTATATGATATATCTACCAGTATTGTTTTAGTAATTAGCAGCTTCCTAAAGGTCTGAGTCTTCAGCTTTCTCTTTCAGACTCCTTCTCAACATTTTTTTCTTCCATGTGGCATTTTGGAAATGGTTTGAATCATGTCTCATATTGACATCCTAAACTAACTTAAATCGGTATCTGGGTCTTTTCTTACAGGTGCTCATTCACACTTCCCCCACAGTTCCTTTGACCCTTAGTTAAAAGCCATATTCTAATTGTTGCTAGGCCAGAGTAATTAAAACCCCATTTTGTAGCAATATTTAATAAATTGATTAGGTAAGGGTGTCAGTAAGAACATGAAAATCGGGTAGTAAGCTTTCAGAGTTCACCTGCATATTAACCGTGCTCAAGGGTCACACAATTGCAGCCTATAAAAGCTCAAAAGTACCAAAACTGAGATTCAGAGGGTCAAGTACCACATGCCACAGAATTCTTAGTGGTATAGCTTCACTTTGGATCCCTAAAATACTGACTGTCAAGACAGTGCTCCTTTTGTACTCTGTAGTAAGCCTTATTACTGCTTTACTTTGAGGCGTGATGGTCTAAAACCTAGTAGTGATTGTTGTTACACAGTGACTTATACTTTAGAATATATTACATGCAGTTTTACTGATTCATGAACATTTAAATTAAAATATGGGGCATCCTATCCAGTCAAATGGCCTTTATATAAATAATTTACTTCTTTTTTTTTAAGTCATTCCTAGTATGTGTAGGATAATGCATAATGATTGAATATTTTAGGTAAGTGGTTCTTAACCTTTGGGAGCAGTTGTCCCTTTGGATATCTGATGAAAGCTATTAGGCCTCTTCACCAAAAAATATGCCTATTTTTATGCATAGACTTTTTTTTTTCTATACCAGGCCAACATCTGATGTTATAGAACCTCTTTAGTGTCACTGTCCCTGTAGTGTAAATATTTGGGGTTCATACCGAGACTTCACAGAAGCTGTGAAAAATAAGAATTCAAAGGATTTCTTAGGTCATTAAACAGTTACTAGGAATGAATTTATAAATAGACAGTGACAAAAAGTCAAGACATACTGATTGAAATATAAGGCATCTGCATTTCCTACATTAAGATCATAATAAATAGAACAGAGAACCTGACATGGTTTGAAACGAAATAATCTGGTGAACAAAATGGAAAGCTTTGGTGATTGATGTGATTTTTTCAGTAGTTTTCTAAGACTGGTATTTGCAGATCTTACATATTGAAGAGAAGCCATCGATGTTAAATGCAGTCATGTGCCGCTCAAGGATGGGGATATGTTCTGAGAAATGCATTCTTAGGCAATTATGTCATTGTGCAAATACTGTGGAGTGTACTTATACACACCTAGACTGTATGGTACACCATCATTGTCTATGCTGCCTGTCGTTGACCTTTAAAATGTCATTATACCGTGCATGACTATACATTCCTGATTTAGTAAGCATTTGTGATAACTTATAAAGATCATTGGTCATTGAAGCATTTGACATAATTCAGACCCAAATGGAAGAGTTCAGTTCTTTAGTTTATCTGTCAGTTCATTTGTCTCTCCAGGGACCATGTGAAACATAGGTGTTTGAGGTTGGTTCAGGGGTTCAGTTGTTTATACAGAGAAGGGAGCAGTAAAGAGTGACAAGGAAAGGATTTCATGGAGGGAACAATGCTTGACAGAAGTGGTATGGATTTGGGGTGCATCCTGAAATATAATGAAAATGACCTTTAATATAACCATTTCCAGATTAAGTGAATTCACTGTGACACGTGGCTTAAGTTAAAGCCCCCTTTTTTGCATGTATCTGTTCATTCATTCGTTTATTCACTTGATAAATATGTCTTGATTGAGTTGTCACTATGTGTCTTGAACAAAATTTATGGTTTTTACTCTTTATTTTCCTTCTTAAGGAATATTGCTTCTAAAACTTCAGTATGAGCTGATTAATATTCGAGTATATTTTTTATTGTCCTCAGAGTATTTGGTCCAAGAATCCAAATATGTAGTTATGTAAGAATTCTGTTGACCAGAGAGAGTTTCACTGAATAGTAGAACATTAACTTTAAAAATGTAATATGATACATATTATACACATTCCAAAGTGGTAATAAATGTCAAAGTTAAAGAAACGTGTCACTTTTAAGAATAAACAGAACTAAGAGAGTCAGCAGAGCATAAGCCAGAGCTACATTAAAAGTTTGTTTCAATACTCTTAACTTTTGCTCTAGGCATTGTTCATCTGAAACCTGCTCAGGGGACTTTATTACTGTAAATATGTGAACAGCGTTTTACAATATGAAATCAGCTTTTGAAAAATATGTTTTGAGGTATAGTTTTTTGTTTCTTATGTTTTAAAATGCAGAGGGTAGAGAAATTCTAAGTTAAACAGGTGTCTTCACTGTAGGACTTATCAGGGCCTTTAATATGCCAGTGCGCACCAGAACTCGGAGAAACAGCCTGAGATATTCCAACTTCCATGACTATTGGTACTTACCCTTGAGCATCTTGAGGACTAGTGTTCCATAAAACATGTTAGAATCCACTGCTTTAAACCCCAGTGCATCTCAGTGTGCAGAATCTGAGGAGAGTAGTGTGGAGCACCCTTGGTGTATTTGAAATTTCAATGAAAGAATAGAGCAAATAATGAATTAAAGGGTAATTGCATTCCCCAACTTGGGTGAGACCCATTTATCTACAGTGAGGATGAATGCTGAACAATAATTAAATAGATTAGGGCTGTCTAGACAGTCTGTCCAATTCAGTACAAATTGAAATTAATTGTTAGTTTTTATCTATTTCTCATTTAAGACAGCACTGCCTTTGAGCTTAGCAAAGGGATTAGAAGATTTGGTGTTTTCAAAAGCAGAGATTATTTCTGAAAGGAAGCAGAAAATATAGATGGATATATAGATAGATGTATGTATGAGTGGATGGGTGAATGTATGGATGAGTGGATAGATAGATAGATAGATAGATAGATAGATAGATAATAGATAGGAAAGGTTGTATGTACCAAATAAATTTGTGTGTACATGATACTCTCTTGTTTTTTGCTAAAAAATTCAATATTGGTCCAAAGATCAGAAAATGTATTAGCAGTATTTAGACTCTGCTGACTTCTAATATTTATAATGTGTCAGGTGGCAATGTGTGCTAAGAAGAAAAATAAAACAGGATAACAGGGATGGTATGACCGATGATTATATATATATCACTTATCTATACAAATAGTAGGGTCACTGGACATTTTATTTTTTGAGGAATATACTACTTTTCAAGTTTGTTCTGATGAGGAGGTGTAGGTACCAGATCATTTGTTGTGGAAGGAAAACCAGAAATTTAACTGGAAAGTGTGGCATGACTAAAATAGGCCAATTTCTTTTTCTTTTCTTTTTTTTCTGAAAGAGCATTGTGACTATGCTTAAAGATGCAAGGTAAAGGAAAAACCTTGGTGAGGTAAAGAAGGCAGGAGCAAGCACCAAACTAGATTTCACAGTGACAAGATAATTGAGATTTATATCCCAGGAAGCAAAGAACCTTTTCCTTGAAGGTTTCATTGCAGATGTAAGCCAGCAGGCAGACATCCCCCGAGGGGTCCCAGATTGCAAGAGAGCACAGGCTGGGCTGAGGGACCCCCGCCCCTCAGTGCATGAATGTCATGTACCGGGCCTCTAGTTGGATTATAACCCAAAGTATAAAAAAGCCATTTATGAGTCCATACTAATATAAATAAATAAATACACAAACAAATAAATAAATATCTCCTGAGCAGAAGAATTCTAAATAATTCATGTCCATATTTCACCCTAAAGGAAGTGAGACATAACTCCCCACTTCTTATTTTATTTTATTTTTCAATTACAGTTTTTATTCAATATTATTTTGTATTAGTTTCAGGTGTACAGCATAGTGGTTAGAAAGTCAAAGTGATTCCTTCTCACCCCAATATTTCCAGTACCTACCTTGCACTAAGTCCTCTTAAATGTGATTTATCATCAAAAACAAAAAATATATACTTTAAAAATTATTATACTTTTTCAACCAACCTTATGATAGATAATAAAAGTATGATAAATAATATAATATGTATGATAGATAATATAATATGTATGACAGATTATAAAATTGGTGGTCCAGTTAATCACAGTGTGGTCAGAATTTATTAGAAAGACAGTAAAATCACTGGGTTGTGTATTATGTCCTGCATTAATTTTATGTGTAAACCTGGTTAAATTTTGTATATTTCATGTTTATATGTTAATACGTTCTTTGATTTTTTTCTCTTTTTTCCCCCTTTTAGGATTGTCTGCTGCTAAACTATTAGCTGAACATGAAGTTGATGTTTTGGTTTTAGAAGCCCGGGACAGAGTTGGAGGTAGAACGTACACTATAAGAGTAAGTGATTTACATCCTGACATATACTATCTCACACAAACTGGAAGTGGGGTCATTGGAATACACAGAGCTAGAAGATACCTCAAGAGTCCATGCAGCGAAGCCATTTGTCCTCCATAGCCCTAGCGTGCTCCATCAAATAAGTGTGCCTTCTTTTCAACAAGCACTCACCAAAAGAGTAACAGCCTCTGACCCTCAGGAGCTTGCATTCTAATGACAAACACAAAGGAGGACAAATAACTAAAGATCGAAATCGAGTCTGCAGTGTCTTGGGGGAGGTTGTGGTTAGACTGGACTCAAAGTAACAACAGCACAACACGCATGTGCCTGCACACACACACACACACACACACACACACACACACACACACACGCGTGCGCATGCGCATGCGCATGCGCACTTAGTATAGGTTCCTGATTGATTTATCCAAGGATTCGCAACTTAAAAGAAGTGTAGCCACAATAAGGAGAAACAAATGCAACATATTTTTGTGCAGCTTTTTCCTTGGTCCTTGTTCCCTTAGAGGTACCAGAGACACTTTTTGCTCAGGTGGGATCAGCTAGACCTGAGAAGAAGCCCAGTTTTCATCACATCGCTGCTTTTCACGCAGGCGCACTGTGTTTTATTGCACATTCATTTATGGCCCCTTGCAGACATTGCATATTTTACAAATTGAAGGTAGAACTCTCTACCAGCGAAAAGATTATGACTTGCTGAAGGCTCAGATGATGGTTAGTATTTTTTCAGCAATACATTTTTTTAAAATTAAGGTATAAACATTGTTTTTTAGACACTTTTATATGCACTGAGATACCAAAAACATTGTGTGACTCCTTTTATTGGATATTCACTTGATTGCAGTGGTCTGGAGCCAAACGCACAATCTCTCCAGGGTATGCCTGTACTCGGGCTTCTAGCACCATTCTGGAAAAATGAACACTAGCTACTGTTTATTACTAATTCAGTGAAATGGTTGCAGGTGGTTGAATCTCTGGGAGCTGATGAAAGTACACAGTGGGAGGACATCGAGTGGGA
>PVJC01019753.1:0-29886 GCA_004026665.1 Murina feae | reverse complement strand
GCGAAAGCCCGGCCGGAGTCCTCCCCCCTCCTCCCCGCCCCCCCTCCTCCCCGGGGAGCCGGCGCCGCGGTCCCCGCTGCAGAGACCCACCTGGGAGCGGCCCCGCGCGCCCAGCCCGGCCACTCCCGGGAGCCGGAGGGAAGCCAGCTTCCCAAAGGCCTGGCCCCTCCTCCGCCCCCCGGGTCTCGGTGTCCGGGGCGGGACCGCACCGGCGCCCGGAGCCCTCCCGAGTGTCCGCGGCGGCGGGGAGCGCGGTCCGGGCGGCGGGAGGAGCGGCCCTGCTCGGCACCGCAGCTGCAGCCTCCCCGCCGGGCCGCGCGCTGTGCCGGCCGCCGGCGCGGGGAGGGAGCGAGCGGCGCTGTCTGCGTTTGGACGCGAGGCCCCGCGTCCGTGGGTGTTTCCACGCGGGTGGAGCGGAGTGCGGAGTGAGGGCTGCCGCCGGTTATATTTGGAAAACCGAGTCCTCGGGGCCAAGACTCGTGCCGTGCGGACAGACAGCGCCTCTTCGGGGTTGAGGCTGTTTCTTTTCACAGCAACCGTGCGAGGATTGCTGTGGGTTTTGCTGCCTCTTTCGGAATTAAGAGAAAATGAAAACGGGGCTTTTCTCGGGAGGAGAGGACGAGAAGGGACATAGAATAAACATGGTGGAGGTTCGTCCCCCTGCCAGGGATTCTCCCCTGTTGGAGCACACATTCTCTTCTACATCAGAAGAAAATGGTTACAAAAACGGAACCCCAAGTGAGCCAGTTGATTTTTTTTTAAGTGCCCACTGTAATGCCTGCCTTCCCCTTGCAGTGAAGGTTCTGAATCGCAGTGTACCTTCTGTTTTCTAAGGTGGACCAAGGTGTTTAGGGCTGGAAGGATCCTAGGGATTCTGTAATGCCAGCACCCTCACTGTAACTGTTGGGGGGAGGAGGGATGGAGGCTGAGAGTCCTTAAGTGACTTACCAAAATCGGTGTTACACTTTAAACCTGGTGTCTATTTCCTTGCAACATTAGTGAAAAGATGACTTTCTTCCTAATTCCAGGTATACCGTTTACTCCCAGTGCCCTCTATAAAGCGTTATGGGCCTGCCGGGTAGCTCAGCTGGTTATATAGCATTGTCCTAACACACCAAGGTTATGGGTTCAATCCCTAGCCAGGGCACATATAAGAATCGACTAATGAATGCATACATCAGTGGAACGACAAATTGATGTTTCTCTCTCTCTCTCTCTCTCCTCTCCATCTGCCCCCTTCCTTTCTCTAAAAGCAGTGGATGAAATAAACCAGTGTTATGGAATAGGAAGAATGTGAATGTTACATTCTTTCAAATGTTTTGAATAAGGTGTTTTTAAAAACAAAATCCTTAAGTATTATAGAAATCAGGGTTTTGCATCCTTGCCACTTGCCAAGACCTTGTTCATTCAGGTGGCTCCTTAGTCCTCCCCCCACTTCTTTTTTAGAAGCAAGCATAAAGGTAAACATAAATCAACATGTAATACGGCCAAAATTTATTTTGTGAAATAAAGTAAAGCCACCTTGTATGAAAATAAGACCAAACAAATTTTACATATAGTTGGGCATGCATGAACAGTGTTCTATTCCTTTAACAATTGAGTTAGGTATACATTTTGGAAATAAATATTATTGTAATCCTTTGGCAATAACACACGTTAATGCTGGCTCCTAATTTTGGATGGGGTTTCTAGCTTCCTCCTTTTCCTCTAAAAATAAAAGTGAAATAAAGTTTTTTTTAATACCAAAATGCACCACTTTATTTATTTTTTAAAATATATTTTTATTGATTCCAGAGAGCAAGGGGGGAGAGAGAGAGAGAGAGAAAGAAAGAGAGAGAGAAACATCAATGATGAGAGAGAATCATTGACTGGCTGCCTCCTGCACGCCCCCTACTAGGGATCGAGCCCACAACCCGGGCATGTGCCCTTGACTGGAATCAAACCCACCACCCTTCAGTCCCCAGGCCAACGCTCTATCCACTGAGCCACACCAGTTAGTTGAGTTTTGGAATGGTGGTAGGTAGAGGCACAAGAAAAGTAGAGGAGATGGGTCGGCTTTAGTTGTTCATTCAGTAAATGTTTGTTCAGAGCCTGTTAGGAATTCTAGGGGAATGAAAGGGGACCAAGACAGGCACTGTCTTCCTGTGGGGCACTTAGACAGCCCTGAGTGCTGAGGTGCTCTCCCTGTCACTTCCCAGCACACTCAGGGCATACTCCACTCCGCATGGCACTTCTATGTGTTGGTCTTGCCCAACTAGGCCAGAAGGTTCTTCCTTTTTCTTTTGGTTCATCCTCATCTGAGGATATTTTCCCATTGATTTTTAGAGAGAGTGCAAGGGAGAGAGACACATTGATGTGAGAGAGACACATCGATTGGCTGCCTCCCCCAAGCCCCACCAGGGCCTGACTAAAGCCTGGGATGGACCAAGACTGGGGATTGAGCCTGCAACCAAGGTATGTGCCCTTGACTGGAATCGAACCTGGGATCCTGCGGTCCTTGGGAGGCTGGCGTTCTGTTCTGTGAGTCCAAATGGCTAGAGCATGACCTCGCCTTGCTTTTATGTCTGTCTGTAGTGTTGTTTATTAGGGTCTTGGTACCCAGTCAGTATTGAATGAATGACTTAATTTTATAGTTCAGAGAATGGGCTCTGGAAACTGACTACCTGGGATAAAATTCTGATCTATCACTTATTAGCTCTGTGTCTTTTGCAAATAATGGAACCTTTTTGTGCCTCAATTTCTTTATCTACAAAATGGGTAATAATAGCACTTACATTGTGGGGTTCTATAGTACTAAATGATATAACGCATGTATAGCGTTTAGCATAGCTCTTGGCATACAGTAAATTTAGTAGATATTATCATTATGAAAATATACACAAAGAGGGCCAGTAGGAGTGTTACAGGGTTTTGAGAAGAGACAGACTGCTTCTATCCTGTGGGGCCAGAGTTTTGGGGGAGAAAGTAGAGTCTCGAATGTACTTCTTGAAAAGGTAAACGAACTGGAAAATTGAAGAATACATCTGAAGAACATGTGGACGATTTGTAATCTGACCCAATTTCTTTTCCCAGTCCTATTAATTTATTTACATTCCCCCCATAAATGTGTTTTCTTCTGCTCACTACAAAGAGATTGTAAGAGAAAGGACAATGACGTCTTTTGTGGAATTTTTATATATTTTTATGTTCATAGATTATGTTTCAATTATATAAAGCCATGTTGTATAATCCAGAGCTTACTCCTGTTCCCCGAAGTTTTGTCAGTGTGTTATAAAGATGCAAGGATTACAAAAAGGACTGTTTCTTTTTCTTTCTTTTTTTAATCATTTTACTTAAAAAAATTTTTTTTTATTTCAGAGAGGAAGGTAGAGGGAGAGAGAGAAACATCAATGAAGAGAGGGAATCATTGATTGGCTGCCTCCTGCACGCCCCCCACTGGGGATCAAGCCCACAACCTAGGCATGCGCCCTTGACCAGAATCAAACCCGGGACCCTTCAGTCCTCAGGCCGAAGCTCTATCCACTGAGCCACACCGGCCAGGGCTTGTTTGTTTTTCTTGCTGTTTCCTAGCTATTAGCAATTTCCCCTCATATTTGCTTATCAGAATCATATATTTTTTGGAAAAGAATGTAGTTGCCATGTGTACATTAAACACATACCATTTTCAGCTGGGGCCATGATTCATAGGATGTGTCACAAGTTGAGAAGACACCTCAATAGAAGCAGTCTTCATTCATTTCTTATACTTTTTTTAAAAAGAAACAGCAAGTATATTTTGAACTATATTAAGTACATGTTGCATTTTTTCCATTTTTAAAATTAAGGTATAATTTACACACAGTAAAATTCACCCTTTTTAGTGAACAGCTGTTCAGATTTCAGCCATCACACACTCTGTAACACCACCGTAGGCGACCTGGACCACAGAGTGGAGAACCCGAGGACAGACTGCTGTCCACACATCTCGAAGCTGACAGGTGTCTGTCTGAGCATCACCAGGCGCATGGCAGAAACCCATCCACATTGCCATCAGGAATGGATCTGAGCCCTAGCCGGTTGTTCAGTGGTTAGAGCGTCAGCATGCAGACTGAAGGGTCTCAGGTTCGATTCGGGTCTAGGGCATGTACCTCGGATGCAGGTTCGATCCCCAGGCCCCATAGGGGCACATCTCTCACATCGATGTTTCTCTCTCTGCCTCTCCCTCTTCACTCCCCTCTCTCTAAAAATCAATGGAAGAATGTCCTAGGGTAAGGATTAACGAAACGGAAAGGAATGATGCAGAGCACTAAATGATTACATAGAACAGGGAGGCCTGGCGTAAGGCTGAGGAGATTAGAGAACGCTTCCCTACGGAAGTGACATTGAAACTACTTGCTTTTAGTTCCAGTTTGCTGAGTTTTTGTTTTTAAAATCAGGATTAACTACTTTTTCAGTTTCTTTAGAGATCCTATAGTTTTAAAAATTTAATAATGGAATAGAATTAATTCTAATATTGATCAATCATTACACTTTTTAAATACACTTTACTTGACAGTTATGTATTGTTCTTTTTCTGGATCATTAAATTTTACTCTTTATTTTTGCATCTGTGTCCGTCAACATTTGAGCCTTCTTGTTCTTTGAGCATTCCAGGATGGCCCCATCTCAGGCCTTTGTCTTTGCTGTTCCTTGTGTCTGAAATGTTCTTCCTTTCGATATATATCTGCATGCTTGTTTCCTTAATTCCTGGAGATCTCTGATCAAACAGCACCTCACCAATGAGGTCTTTTTTGAGTACTTTATTTTATTTTTTAAATCCTCGCCCGAGGATATTTTTCCATTGGTTTTCAGAGAGAATGGAAGAGAGAGGGAAAGACAGAAAGAAATACCCATGTGAGAGAACACATTGGTTGGTTGCCTCCTGCAAGTGCCCCAACCAGAAACCGGGCCAGGATGGAGCCCCAGTCGAAGTGTGTGCCCTTAAACGGAACGGGCCCACAGGCTGACGCTCTACCCACTGAGCCAAGCCAGCTAGGGCTGGAGTACTTTATATAAAATGGCAAGTTTCCTTGATTTCCCCCAGAATTTCCTGTCCCCTCACCATGCCGAATTGTCGAATCTCACATGTCATTCTCACGGGTTTGTTGGTTTATCCCTGCCTCCACCCGCCAAATGTAAGCTCCGTGAGAGCTCAGGCTGTTTGTTCACGCTGTGCCCCCTGCACCTGGAACAGTGCTGCTACATAGCGGGCCTCACTAAACATGTGGAATGGACAGTTGAGCTCTGTGTTATACATAATACTAGAGGCCCGGTGCACAAAAATTTATGCACTTGGGGGGGTCCCTGAGCCTGGCCTGTGCCCTTTCACAGTCTGGCCTGTGCCATCTTGCAGTCTGGGACCCCTTGGGGGATGTCCACCTGCTGGCGTGCCTGGCCAGCCTGGGTGAGGGGCTAATGGCTGTTTGCAGGCTGGCCAAGCCCCCCAGTGGGGACCCTCATCCCATGGGGGTGTGGCCAGCCTGGGTGAGGGGCTGAGGGCCATTTTCAGGCTGCCCACAGCTCCCATTGACCCAACGTCCCAGTGAGGCTGGCTGGAATCAGGTTTCTGGGGTTTATTTATCTTCTATAATTGAAACTTTGTTGCTTTGAGCTGAGGCCTAGGCAGGCAACGGAAGCCTCCTGTTTGCTCTAGCAGCTGTTTGTGGGATTTAAAAAAGAGATTCTGCATCAGTAGTTGTGATCTCCTTTCTCAGCTACCCTGATTGTTATTATTTTATGAAAATACTTGGTAGAGACTTGTTTATTTTAATTATTGTTAGTTTGTTTTTCTTAAAAAACAAAACACAATTTCTTCCACCTATGTTGTGGGTATGTGTTCTTAATTAAATTCTAAATACTTGGCCCTAACCGGTTTGGCTCAGTGGATAGAGTGTTAGCCTGCAGACTCGAAGGTCCCAGGTTCAATTCCAGTCAAGGGCATGTGCCTTGGTTGTGGGCACATCCGATGTTTCCCTCTCATCAGTGTTTCTCTATCCCTCTCCCTTCCTCTCTGTAAAAAAAAAAAAATCAATAAAATATATATTAAAAAAATAAATTCTAAATATTTGGTTAATTTTTTTCTTCTGATAAAAACATCAAAGGCTGAGTACAGCCGTGGTTAAATCCCGTAGGTTTTATTCCCAACCCCCTCCCATAGTTTTTAATATGCCATATTCTTGCCATGTATTTCTAAATACAGTCTTTCTTTGTATTGAACTAGATGTTACTCTTACGGGGTGATAGTAGTTTAACTTGGGGCAAAATTTCCATAAGAGGTGATTTGGGAATCAGGAGTCATTCATGTGCTAACCATCAGATGTAAGAGAGCAAAGATCTGCCCACAGGATCCAAAAAGGGCTGATTGAAAAGGCACTGAAATATCTCCCCTTTGGCTTTATTTGGCACACAGCACCTCCTAGGCAAACAGGTATTTGGCAGCTAATGAAGTATCTTTTCTTTAGTGGAGTAGTCAGGCCAAACTTTATAGTTATCACTGGCAACTCAACAGCCATAAATTTTGAACCCTACTCCTGTGTTGCGTATATGGGAAGTGCTTGGAGAGTCCCCAACTGGATCCTGTTCTTTGATTGCCTCAGTCACTTGCTTCTGTGCAGGCCCATTGCTGTTGCTAGGTAGGGCGAGGTATCTATGACTTCATGTTAATTTCAGCAAGTATGAGTTTTACTTACATATTCCCCCCATGATCATTAAAAAATTTTTTTTTCCTAAATTAGCAAGAAGCAGAGTTGGGTACTGAGAAAAGTTCTAGACTAGAATTCAGATTCCCGCTAACAGTCCTGGTTTTAATGCTTACTGGCGGGATGACCTGGATGTATGATTTTTTAAAAATATATTCTCATTGATTTCAGAGAGGAAGGAAGAGGGATAGAAAAATAGAAACATCCGTGATGAGAGAGAATCATTGATTGGCTGCCTCCTGCACGCTCCCTGCTGGGGATGGAGCCTGAAGCCCGGGCATGTGCCCTTGACCGGAATCGAACCTGGGACCGTTCAGTCCACAGGCCGACACTCTATCCAGACTGGCTAGGGCTGGATGTATTATTTAACCTCTTTTTAAATTGAGGAGTCTAATCCCAGCATCACAGGATTCTTTAAAGACTCACATAAAATAATATGCAAAAACATTGCTTGGGAAACAAGAGTCACTATAAGGGGTTATTATTATTTTACAGATACAGTTACAGAGATTAGTATACCTGCTCAAAGCTACTGAATAAATCATTAGAAGAATCAAGGAAATGAGTTGCTTTTTTGATAGACACATAATCTAATAATCGCTAGACAGTAGCCAGCTATTGGCTACTCCGATGCCCTTTGGGAAGGTTTGCATGGTTTAAAACAAAGTAATTTGTTCTGATGCACACTGACCTGATCGTAATACACGTCTCTGGGGCCCCAAAGCAAGAATAACTACTGATGGCTGAAACTGTAAGCTCTCACAGAGCAGATTTCCAGTCGTCCTTTCTTTCTGTTTGTTTTTTTTGTCTTATTTTGTTTTTTTGTAGGCCACTGACATTTTACTTTAAATGTCAGCTAACTAATTATTTGGTCTAAGAGCTGACCTTGCCCTGGTTGGTTTGGCTCAGTGGATAGAGTGTCGGCCTGCAGACTGAAGGATCCCAGGTTCGATTCTGGTCAAGGGCATGTACCTTGGTTGTGGGCGCATCCTGTGGGGAGTGTGCAGGAGGCAGCTGATCGACTGATCGACGTTTCTCTCTCATCGATGTTTCTAACTCTCTATCCCTCTCCCTTCCTCTCTGTAAAAAATAAATAAAATATATTTTTTTATAAAGAGCTGACCTTGTAAGAAGTGAATAAGATATTAAGTATTTGTCACACTAGGAAAGCCTATTTTTTATTCTTGAGGGTGGAAATACAAGTGGAGAAAAGTAGAGGAAAACAAATTTTTTAAAAAAAATCAGTGGAGCCTGGCTGTGAAGATAGGGATTTGAGTCAGCGCCTCCCGCAGACACTCCTTGTCTGGAGGACTTCTGAGATGACAGAGAAACCCAGGCTCCTGTGTGCCGGCTCACTTGCATTTCAGCCTGCGCGGGAGGGTCCTGGGGCCAAGTTTTCCTTCATCTGAGCAATATTCATACAGTCGCTCCTGCAAGCCAGGAGCTGTGCGAAGGGCAGCAGATGCAAAGCTTATAAGCAGACCTGGTCCTCCTGGGAGTTAGGCAAGCGGTGGTGATACATGGGGATGAGGGCCCTGGGGGGCAAAGGGTGTGGTGACTCGGCCCCACTGTCGTCTTCTTCCTTCCCAGTGTTGCCTTTGAGAAGTTGGAGGACATTTGATTGCAGGGCCTTCGTATGTGTCCCAGGTCTTCCGCTCTGAGACCTTCGCTCTATCCCCAGTGTTCTGGGCTTTCATAGCAATGGGCCTTGGTATCCGCCTGTTCTTACCCGCTGTGTCTGACCAGGGTCAGAACTTTTTTTTTTGTAAAGGGCCACGTAGTAAATACTTCAGTTTCTGTGGTCCAGGTATGATCTCTGCCACACATTCTTTTTTTTTTTTTTTTTTTTTGTCCTTCCCCTGCACACATTCAGGGGGCAGTATTCTAAAGTATAAAAGCCGCTCTTAATTAAAGTGTGCACAACCAGTCTGCAGGCCGCATTTGGGCCGTGGGCCGTCGTCTGTTGGACATGCAGCGGCTCCCTGCGGCCCCGCACCCGGCACCATTGACCTCTTCAGCAATTTCACGAGTTTCTCCTGAGTTTTCTCCTTGTGGGATTCCTACTATTCAGATGTTAAACCTCTTGGACTTGTCCTCTAGTTTTATCTTTTCCCTTCAGTTACTTCTCTCTTTGCCCCAACTTTATCTTCCAGCCCTTCTATTTAATTTTAAGTTTCTGCTGTCAGCGTGTGTGAACATTCTAATAGTTCTTTTTAGTTTTCTTTTTCATAGCCCCTCTTCTTGCTTCATGGATGTGGTGTCTTCTTTGAGATCTCTCTCTCTCTCTCTCTCTCTCTCTCTCTCTCTCTCTCTCTCTCTCTCTCTCTCTTTCTCTCTCTCTCTCTCTTTTGAAAAATTGCTGCCTGGTCTGTTTCCTCCAGCTTTTACTTGCTTTGGTCTCTACTTTCCATGTAGGGACTTCCCTGGAACGTGGCCCACACCTGGCTGGCTGGCTGTGGTTAGGAATGAGAGACTGACACTCACGGGGAGTGCTGAGCTGGTGGGTGGCTCTGACCTGGGTGGGCTGTTTGTGGGGACTCTCCAATGTCAGTATCTTTAGATTCCCCAGAGAAGTCTCTTTCCGGCTCCTGCCTGGGGCATAAAGGTCAAGCCCCAATTCTGTGAGCTGAGTGGATGCGGAGGGCCCGGGACGGAGGGCAGTTCTCCCAAGCCCCACACGCGGTCCCTTAGGCCCTGTTTTCGGTGTTGGACTCGTGCTCTCAGCTGTGCCTTCGTCCCCAGTCCAGGGGCCCTCTGCGCTCAGGAGGAAGGCCTGGTGTTCTGTGTTGGGAGGACTGTCGCCCAGGGAAGGGGAGTGGTAGGGTGGCCCTAGCATGTGACTGTTTCTCAAGGGCCTTTCTGTCAACATGCCTGTGCCCCCTCCTGTTCTCTTAAGTTTCAGAGGTGCCTGGCACTGCCAGTGCCCCAAGCTGGGGAGGGATTCTCTGTGCACGTTTGCTTGGTTTTCGTGGCCCTGGCTTCGGCCTCCACTCCAGCTGGGTCCCGCTTTCCTGGGCCTGCTGCATCAGTTACCACACATGTCACAGGAAAGAAGATCAGAGACTTGGAATTTTAAAATAAGGCTTTATCATTGATAAGAACTGTGTTCCCGGAAGGAAGGAGGGGAGTAGCTGCCAGCCAGAGGCAGGGACCACCACACCCTGGTTCCTTAACGGCAAAACAACTAGTTCTTTTGGCCGCAGCGTTCCCTTCCCGCTGACAGGAGAGTGGGAACAGGCTGCTGGAGTTCTAGGGCCAGTTGTCTAAGTAAACAGAGACAGCTTAGAAAATACGGGGGACACCCCGAGTCCAGGAACTTCATTCTGAAGGGCTCACCGGCTCGCTGGGAAGCAGGGAATGAAGAGAAGCCTGAGGCATATACCTCCCCGGTGGTCCTGGGCATAGAACTCTCCACTAAATTATATAATTTGGAGAGACGGCTTCCCCAGTCAGTTCTCCACCACCCACCCACCCCCTAGCAGAAGGCAGAGCAAAACCATTGCCCAGCACACATTCAGGGGGCAGTATTCAAATGATGCCCAGGTAAATGCGGGAGGGACAAAGAAGGCCTATCTACACGTTGTCATACAAATAACGACCAGAGGGAATTGCCTCTGGTCTAGGTGATTTAAGCAGAAAAAAAAAAAAAATCACGGCATTCTGTAAAAGTTTGATAATGAAAAACAACAGAAACATGGCATAAAGGCTCAGGTAACGAATTTGTTTTTTAACCCTCAAGCATAAAAATGGCAACCCGAGAGCTCACATGTCAGGTCATGTGAAAAGTCAGAATGAAGGAGGAAGTGGGAAACAAAAAGTGATAGCATGGCAGAGCGAACACACCCGCTCCAAACAGGCGAAGCAGGGGTGTCCTTTAGGGCATGGGCGGCTGACGAGGGAACGGCCCGGTCCGCATAGCCAGGGAACGTCCGTGCGGACTCAGCTATTTCTTTGGGATTTTCTGGTGTTTCTCCTCTTCCCAGAGCTCCGCCTTCCTCCCCGTGCATTATCCTGACAAACCCAACCGGACGTGTCCCTTTCCCTGGCATCTCATTGTGACCAGTTACATGGGTTTGGGGAAGGACGCGGCCCTCCTGAAACCAGACCTCGGTGGGTCGGGGGACATTTTCTGCCTGTGGGAGCTCCCCTGCGGTGTCACCTCTGGACTGGCCGGACTGAAGGTTCCAGCGGGGCCTCGAGCCTGTGGTCTTTGCCGTGCTTTGTGAAACCAACCCTTTTTCAATATCTCAGACCTGAAGCAGATTAAATCTTAGAGCGGAACAGATTGGGCTGATCAGCATCTTGGATTTCAGAATAAGAGGGTTCCTACCAGCACGGTCATGGACAGGTCCCTTGATCTCTCAGGTCCACTTGCTTTAGAAAGTTGACGAGGCCAGGGCTCCCCAGCCTGGGCACGGTTGGCATTTTGAGCCTGTGCGCTGTGAGATGTGTAGCAGCGTCCCTGGCCTCTCCCCGGTAGATGCCCATAGCACCCTCCAACTGTGGCAATCAGAAATGTCCCCAGACATGGCGGGTGTGCCCTTGTGGGCGGGGTAAGGTCACTCCCTATGGAGAACCACTGGACTAGATGATCCCAAGTCCCCTGTCCGTTCTGGGTTTCGGGGATTGCATGAACTATTCCGTTCTTTCCCTCGCTTTTCAAAGTGTAGTTTTCCTAACCCTTTAGTCCTTAGGGAAACGCAAACTTAAGAAATGTGATTTGCAGCCATTAAATGCCACATCTGCCAATTTAAGGTGCTGGCCACAGCCTGGGTTCCTGCCAAGATCATGATAGATACTGACTCTTGGTCCCTACAGTTCAAGGCGGAATTACTATCGTCCTGGTAGAGCTCGCGTTGGGAGGAGGCCGAGCGCCCTGCAGGCCGACAGACCAACCAGACCAACCGGGCCACCAGCAGTGGAGCGCTAATGTGAAAGGCGATGCGCTTGTTCCTGTAGTAAATGTAAATGCTCCCCAGACGCCGCCTGATGGCATCACGGTCTTGTATGAAAATGACCTCGTTAGTGAGGCCTTTAAAAAAAAGTCTTATTTGCAATAATAGCGCTTTCTGTCCTGGAAAACTAATTGCCATTTTAGCAGTTTTTGTTTTTGTCCGGTCTCTTTGTTTCAAAATATTAATATAACTCAATAGTATTTACTACCATAAGCTATTGATTTTAAGAGGCTAGAGGTGTTTTGGTTTTTGTCTTTTTTGATTGATGTTTCCATTTGCATATTGTTGGTAGCTTCACACTCCTTTCCCCCATGGGACATCTCGTTGTAGGCACCCTCTGGAGAAGAAAACAGCTGCTTTGGTGCTGTCGCATTTAAGTGCAGCTGGGAAGTCCGATTTCTAATCTTCTTTTGTCCTCAGTTTAAGATTTCCTTTCTGATCAGAGTTCCAGGGTCCAGGGGCTTTGCTTTAGACTTCCTAGTTCCTTAACCTTTGCCTCTAAACCGTCAGAAGCAGAACAGGGAAAATTAGATAGAAAATGAGGACTTCCTGTGGAAGAGAAAGTGAACAGTCATTTCAGTAACTCTGTCCAGCGTCTATGAGCCCGAGGTTAGGACTCATACACCAGGCATTTGTTTATCATCGCGCGCTCCTCTCAGATCCTGGCAGCAGCCCGAGGTCGGTGTATGACATTGGGCATTTGAGTCTTACACGGTCTCGGGGTGCTTACAAGGGCAGGGGCATCAACTCATCGTGCACCCATCTCTGCAGGCTACAGCATGACCATTCCAGACAGTGGGCCTCCTCCTTCCTCTCCCACTCCCCACCCCCGAAAGGTAACCCTAAATGGCAGCTTTCTCAGCTTTACCAGTTGCCATTCAGCAGTTTGGGGAGCCGGGCCCTGCTCTTGCCCTGTGGCTGGCAATTTGTGGTCTCTATTTCGGTCTCTCTGACTTCCACAAAGTAACACTTTAGATTGAAGTTTATAGGAAATCATAATTTTAGAAAATGGTATTTTATAGGAGTAAGTGAGCATACCTGTCTTCAGATGAAGACACGATGGAACAGTTTTATATTAAGCAAAACTGCATTTGTTTTTCGAGTTTGAAGGTTTCGTCTAAAATTCTCTGATGGCTTTTTAAAAAAACAAACAGCTTTCTTTTTTAAAAAATATATTTTATTGATTTTTTTACAGAGAGGAAGGGAGAGGGATAGAGACTTAGAAACATTGATAAGAGAGAAACATCGATCACCTGCACACCTCCTACTGGGGATGTGCCCACAGCCAAGGTAAAAGCCCTTGACCAGAATCGAACCTGGGACCTTTGAGTCCGCAGGCGGATGCTCTAGCCACTGAGCCACACCGGTTAGGGCCAAACAGCTTTCTTGAGCTATGACTCTCACACCATCCCATTCATCCATTTAAAGTACACAGTTTTAGTGTAGTCACAGAATTGTGCACCCGTCATAATTTTAGAATGCTTTCATCACCCCAGAGAAACTCTGTACTTTTTAGATATCACCCCCAACTCTCCCCCGGCTCCAGGCAGCTACTAATCTACTCTTTATCTCGATGGCTTTGCCTATTCTGGACATTTCATAAAAATGGGATCACATGGGAGGTAGGGGAGGCCGGGGGGAGGTCCATGAGGAAAGGAGACATATGTACTGCTATTTGTAATACCTTACACAACAAAAAAAGGAGTCACACAGCATGTGGTCCGCTGTGGCCAGCTTCTTTGGCTTAGCAGTTTTAAAGGTTCGTTCACATGTAGCATGTGTAAGTACTTCACTCCTTTTTACGGCTGAGTAATATTTCATTACATGAATACACTTCATTTATTTATCCCTTCATCCGTTGAGCATTTGGGGCACACTTTTTGGCTGTAATTAATTGGCAGGGGGTGGGGTTCCAGGGTCCCAGCCCCAACACACGCTGGTAACCAGTGCAGCGGTCTTCCTGGAAACTCTGTTGCCTTATCGAAGTCCGCTTGCTTTCTTTGTAGTTATTTTGTATCTGCCACCTCCCTGAATGCTTTTCTGTTTCTGATAGTGTTTCAGTTGAATCCCATGATTTCCTACAGCAGATACTCGGCGTCTTTCTTACCATTATTCTGTCTCATTTTGTTTGCCTGTCTTAGTGAGATTTCAGAACAGTGTTGAGGAAGAGCAAATTAAAAATATAGTCCTGCGTGCCCATGCTGTGACATGAAATGCGTTCCCTTCTGAGGGCCCTACCTGTGATTCAGCATTGCTACATGTGTTCCTAATAAACAGAGGTCACTGTCTGCTCAACAGTATACAGTTTTAGTGTAGTCACAGAAGGGGACAAGGAAGGGGACAAGGATTCTCCTGTTCAGTTTTGTATTTACATTTAAGGTTTATGTGCATTGGCGCACTGGCACCGTTATTTCAAAGTGTGTTCACATATGTATTGTGGGTCAGAGAAGTTATAAAGTTTTTGGTGAAATACCCAGAGTTTGCTTTTAAATGCTTTTGTGACTATCTTAAAGCTGTAGTTTTAATATTTACTTCCTTTTGTTAGGGTTTTTTACATTATATGAAATTTTTTGATTGGTGGAAGTGATACGTCATACTTTTATTGTCTGTACGAACAACATTTTTATAGTGATATTGTAATCGGGGCCTTTTGTTGAATGCCTCCTGTGTGCCTGTACTAGGCATTTTATCTCATTAGTCTTCACAACAGGTCATTAGAGTATTATTATAATTATTTAAAAATATTTTTATTGATTTCAAAGAGGAAGGAAGAGGGAGAGAGAGACAGAAACATCAATGATGAGAGAGAATCATTGACTGGCTGCCTCCTGCACACCCCCCACTGGGGATCGTGCCCTTGACTGGAGTCGAACTCGGGACCCTTCAGTCCACAGGCCGACGCTCTACCTACCAAGCCAAACCAGTTAGGGCTAGAGTATTATAATTTTAATTTTATAGCCAAGAAAACGAAGTTGAAAACATTTTAAACTTGCCTGTGGTCACATAGTCAGCAAATGCCTGAACCTGGGTGTTTCCTAGCCAGGCATCCTCACACTGCGGCCCGCGGGCCACATGCGGGTGTGTTTGCCGCTGCTGCCTGTCCTGCTTAAAATAAAGTATGTGCAGTGTGCCAGGAATTTGTTCATAGGTTTTTTTTTAAACTATATTCCAGCCTTCCAGCGGTCTGAGGGACAGTGAACTGGCCCCCCGTTTAAAAAGTTTGAGGACCCCTGCTAGTCCGTCTCACTTTAGTGCTTCCCTTGGCGTTTTTTCTTCATCACGAGGGTGGGGATGACCTCTGCCTGAGTCATTAGCGTTTACCCTCACACCACCACGGTTCACTCAAGAGGGTGCCTTTTCCAAGAGCTGCCTGTGGGGCTGGGATAACTGTAAGGCTCTGTGCTTTGGCTTGGTAAGAGGAGAGCAGCTGAGAGCTGAGTCCCACGAATGGATGTGCCTCTCCTCCCGCGGGACGCCCCAGACTCCTGGTGCAGTTGTGCAGGGCAGCGGGGGGTGCTGGGGCCACAGAGCGGAGAATATTTGAGTCCCCGTGGTTTTGAGGACTTCGTTGATGCTCACATTCCCCGCAAGGTGCCGGTTCATCTGGTGTTAGTCCTGCTTTTCCTGGTGTTTTGGAGTGCCCTGGGCTCAGGTGTCCGGATACGGGTCACTGCGGAGGGCGGTCATTGCCAAGGCCGTAAGGACAGGGCTTCCCCAGGTGGGTAGGATTTGCAACTCTCGCCAGAGTCTGAGCTTTGGGACTCCAGCTGGTGTCCCGGGTGCACCTGAAGAGGTCCCAGGCCACCTGAGCACCTGCTGCCTTTCTCAGGCCTCGCTGAGTTTGGGAGTCAGCTAGGATCTAGAGCGTGTGGTTGAAGGAGCCCACCTCCTTACCCCTTTGGTAGTGAGGGAAGCAGAGTCCACCAGGCCCGTGGCCTCGTGCTCAGGGAGAAGTTGCAGCTCCCCGGTCTCCATTGCGACAGCGTCTCCGCTGACAAGGTGGGTGATGGAGTGCTGCTTTGGCTGCGGGAACGCGTGACCTGGCTCACAGAGAGGAGACCAGCTGGCTAGTGCCAGAGGCTTTATTCTTCTTTCTTTTCACACAAGAGAACTTAGGAGGGAGACGGGCTGATCGGCAGCGGATTATTTGTGAGGAAGTATCGCAATCGACTTGACTCTCCTAATACTCAGATGGGCTCTAATCCTTGTTTCCTTTTTGGCATTGGATTGGGAAAATGTAGGGCAGGATTAGAACTGGCTGTCAACACCCACGAGAAACTATGCCCCAGAAGTTCAGGACAGGTCGGCAGGTGCAAGTGGCAGCTGTCAGTCCATCTTCACTACTTGTTTTGATTTGTGATTCTACCTCTGTCTTCCCTTATCAAAAAGTGACTTGAATTTAAAGCCAGTGAATGTCAATTAATCTTGTGTGGTAGCAAAGAAGAAAGTATTCATCCTCAGTAATAAAATCAACTCAAATAAAAACAGTGAAATACACCATTTTCTGCTGACATGTTAGCAGAGATTAAAACAATCACACCTCCCCCTAACCGGTTTGGTGGATAGGGCGTCGGCCTGGGGACTGAAAGGTCCCAGGTTCGATTCCGGTCAAGGGCATGTACCTTGGTTGCGGGCACATCCCCAGTAGGGGTTGTACAAGAGGCAGCTGATGGATGTTTCTAACTCTCTGTCCCTCTCCCTTCCTCTCTGTAAATAATCAATAAAATATATTTTTAAAAAATCACACCTCAAGTTATTATTTTATCAGTATGTTAATGTGGAAAGTACTGGTGAGGGTGAAAATTGTGCTTTTGGAAAATAATTCAGAAGAATTTATCAAGAGCCCAGAATACTTGTACTCATACTCAGAAAGCTCTTCTAACAGTATCACTTAAATTATTTTTAGACTATTTTTCCAATTACAAAAAAATAATATATACTCAGTGCAGAAAGCTGGGGAGAACATAGGAAGACAAATTAGCAATTAAAGATTATTCATAATCTTACTGCATAAAAATAATGTTTTGGTGTAACTTTCTCTAATTTTTCCTATTTTATATATATATTTTAAAAATAGTTGTAACACGCCCCCCCCCTCCCCCCACCACCACCTTAGCCAAATATTTTGAGCAATTTCTCCCTCTGTTGAACTCACCTGGGGAAACCCTAACCCTACACTAGTTGAAACCAACTCTTCTTTTCTTCCTGGCCTGTACCTGGATAGGCGAACATGGTTTGAAAAAACGCACACACAGGACACAATTGAGCTGCCTGTTTTCACAGTAAATTCATGGTCATGAACCTCAAATTAGCCCTTAATACTGTCCAGAAATGCTAAAACATCTCTAAATTCACTTTCCCAGACTTTGGGGAGATATTCGATACCCTCTTTCTTCAAACCTTCCAAATATGAGACCACTCTGCCTCCCTAAGCCAGGACTCCTCAGCAAGGAGACCCCCACCTCTGCCCCAGACCTTCAAGCCCACCAGGGTGTCCCTGCTTCCCACTGGTGCCATGCGGGACCTGCCCTTGTTCACGCCTGGTGCTTAATGACTGGCCAGCGGTGGCTACGCAGCAAACGTTACTGAATGAGTGAATGAACGCATATATGTCATTATTTCTAATGAGTACATAGTATTCCAATGTACACATGTAACCTAAATGACTTAACCACTGCTCTATTACTTTATATATTTGCTTCCAATTTTTCATTCCACTGAAACGTGGGAAATAATGTGAATGGCTATTGGGAAAGTATGGACTATTACGGTTGCATTTTAAATCCTAGGAAGCATTTTTTATTAACCTGGGGAAATGAGTTTGGTGCCTGGAAAAAAGAAAGCATAATCAAAATTATATATATAGCATGATTTTAACTGTAAACATGCAGAGAAAAAGCTAGTAGGAAATAACTAAGATGTTCATTAAGCATTTCAAGTTGACAGGATTATAGATTACTTTTCTTTTATACTTTTTTAAGTAAACAAGTAATACATGGTATTTTCTGTGTTTTCCAAGAGTACTGCAGTGAGCGTATTGTTATAACCAGGAATATAGTTCTAAACATTTCCGAACACATTTACTGCACATCAGGTGATGGCAGGCAGTCAAAAGCAGAGTTAGGAACCCCTGTGTTCTAGAGAAACACACTTGCTAACAGGCCTGCTCACGACCTGGGTTTAGAAAAGGCGGTAAAAGTGGCATGTCCCTTGGCACCTGCATAGCTGGGCACACTCACGTGTAAGGGGGAGTGACAGACACTAAGCAAACACTCCTTGGGAACCTCAATTTTTAAAAGTGTAAAGTAGTCCGGAGACCAAAAAGTTTGAGAACCACCAAATTAAGGAGCCAGGAAGAGAACTCCTTTGTTGTTGTTAATAATCCTCACTGATGGTTAGAGAGAGTGGAACGGAGGGAGTGGGAGAGCGAGCGAGAGATGAAACGTTGATGTGAGAGGGGCACATTGGTTGGCTGCCTCCCGCACATGTGGCCGGGGACCAACCTGCATCCCAGGTGCCCTTGACAGGCAGTCGAGCTTGTGACCCTTTGGTTCACAGGCCGGACGGTACCACTGAGCCGCACCGGCCAGGGCAGGGAGAAAACTCTTTATAGGGGGTTGAGTCTGGCTCAGTGAACAGACTGGTTGAACAAAGAGGAGAACAAAGCCTCTGGGGAGGAACAGGACCGTCTAGTAGGCAGGAGTTGAAGTCCTTGAAATTACATTAAAGTTTCCTTCCTCCCTTCCTGTTGCCTTCCTCTTTTAGAGATCATGCACGATGTGATAAAGAAGGTAAAGAAGAAGGGGGAGTGGAAGGTAAGCAGACAGTGTGATGAACGGCCTGAAAGGTGAGTTCATGTGGAAAGAAAGGGGGGGGGAGGAGTAGCGGCGGAGAGTGAAGACCTGGGTTGTGCCCAGAGCCGAAATGTGAAGCGGTAATCTGCTTATGCCTCTCATTTGATACGATCCTGGTTATGAAATCTCCTGGTCATAAAGCTCATGGAAAGAGCACCTGCTGGGGCAGGTTCACTGTTTTACTCAAACAAAATCTTACCTGGAACCCGAATGTAAACAGGAGAGGGTGGAATTCTGCCCACCGTGGGGGAGAAAGGAAAGGCCCGTCGGCCCCTCTGGCAGCCTTAGAGCATCTCCATGGAGCCCACACGACAGTCTGGAAAGCCCTCTCTTGGTCTGTCCCCATCTGTCGGTAACTACATGCTTATTCATGTAACTCGGAGAACAGCGCTGGCTGTTTCACAGGTAATGCACATGAAGGAAGTATTTAAGTCAGTCAAACTGATGATGGCCTCAGTTCCTGCAGCGGTGTCCCAAGGAGTGGATGGTGTGCTGTCCTCCGTTCAGGAAGTCGGCGTTTTAAGGGTCACTTGTTGTCTGGGGCAGGGCCTTACACTGGCCCGGGGAGCAGGCCATCTCGCGCGCACCTCCCGATGTGCTCTTGAAGCTTATCCCAGCCACTCGTGCCTGCAAGTTTCCAAGTCGCTCGGCCGGTGGCAGCAGAGGTGATGGCACAGGAAGGTTTTGAAGTCTCCCCCTGGGCTTGGGAAGACTGTGTTAGCAGCGCATCCCTCTCACCATCAGGGCGGGAGGCCATCTGCTGGGAACCTTCTGTGCATGTCTTTGTGGACCGAGGAGTTTTAAAAGGGTCTCGAGGAAGCTGCTGCATAGGATGAAACCTCGCCCTTATGCTGCAGCAGCGAGGGGGCTTGTCTGGCCTCTGTTGCCTCAGTTTATATCATTAAAGGGGAGAGAACTAGCCTTGCGTTGACTGCATCCCTCTGCAGCCCGTCCACCGGGGCTGACGGGCGCTAGGAAAGGTTAGCTGAAGAATCGCAGGCGGGAGACTTTTAGACCCGATGGCACGCCTTTTCCTCCCGTCTGGACTGAGCACAGTTTGCTCCCAGATGATGTATGTGCTGGTGAAGGTGCGTCCCGATGACACTATAACTGTCCTCACCTGCCAGACTGTCCTTGTGGCCCTTTAAGAAAAAGCTGTGCCCTGAGAAAAGGCTTCCCAGTGTAGCTTCTCTGAGTGTGGGCGCTAGACAGTATTTTTGTCTCTCTTTCTTTGCATTTTTATGAGTAATTGATCTCTTTATCATGAAAAAGAAAAAGGTTAATTTTTTTAAACTTATAAAATTAAGCCAGGTCAGTAAGAGCAAGCTCTGAACTCCCAGGTTAGGTTGGCGTGGGGGGAAAGCTAGCGTGCACCTCAGCAAACTGCTGGCCCCGGGAAAGACTGGACCTCAGCGTCCTGCACTTCTGGGGCTCATGTTGAGGGCCGACGCGGTGAGCTGATGAGGAGAGCAGAAGGTGCCATACGGGCTGTAAGCGGGTCTCTCTGCTTCCAGGTGCTGGTGGTGGATCAGCTGAGCATGAGGATGCTCTCCTCCTGCTGTAAGATGACGGACATCATGACCGAGGGGATCACAAGTGAGCTCACCATTCTCTCTGCCCTCTAGTGACACGCAGGCCTTCCCTGTGCCAGCTTTCCTCCTCCCTGTTCAGTATTACCCACTCGGCTTGCGATTCCTCCACCGCCCTGGGTGGTGAGACTGAAAGTTCCTGAGAGAGACAGACCCTCGGCTTCTTGTTCATCACTGAATCCCTGAGCCGCGGCGAGGTGCTCAGTGAATGTCTGTCACAGGATGCCGAAAGGAAGGCCAGATCAAGGGAAAGGCAGGCCATCCAATAGGGAAAAAATGGGCAACAGATGAACAGGCACTTAAGAAAAGAGTAAATCCCAAACGGCCAGTAAATACGTGAAAAGTTGCGTGCCCACTCTAAGGGCCAGGGAGCTGCAGGTGAAGCCGGAGTGCAGTGTGGCTGCACACCCGCCAGACGAATGCGTGAACTCTGATGCTGCCAAGGGACAGAGAGGATGGAGAAAAATGGGAACTCCCGTATGACGGAGTGGCAGTTGGTACAGCTACTTTGGCAGCGTCCAGGAGAGTGGAAGTGTCCTGTGGTTAGATGTTTGAGCTTACAAACTTATTTTCATTACTTTTCTAAAATTATATTTTTCTCTGTCAAAGCATGGGAATTCTAAAGGAAGGGGCAAATTTTCCATTTTCAACCAGAGCAGATCAAGGGATTTACTGAGGCCACAATGCGGAGTGGGAAATACTTAGTGTGCTAAGGTTCGAGGTTTTCTAAAATCTTGAGCCCGACGGGACAGTGGAGGGTGGTGACTCTCAGGAAGGGGCAGTGCCCCCCCCCCATATCTTTATGTGTGCTTGTCTGAAGGTGGCCTGTGCCTGTCACGCCCAGCCCTGTGATGCCCAGTTGAGTGTTTTTATTCACGGTGGGCTGCTGTTTTGTTGTCTAGTTGTGGAAGACATCAACAAGTGCAGGGAGCCACTGCCCAGCCTGGAGGCCGTGTACCTCATCACGCCGTCGGAGAAGGTAAGTCCTCCCCCAGCAGAGCTGTGGCTAGGGTCACACATGCTGGTGTGGCTTCTGCACAGCCGTGTCTGCAGTTTCTGGGTTAAGCACGCATGTAACACTACTCTGCTTAACCATGCAGTTCACCGTCGGGGTGGGAGAGGCAGAGGGGAGTGGAGAGAACCTTACGCTTTCTGAGATACATCCGCTGTCCAGAAAGCCAGGACCGGCCATGGAGCTTCCCCCTTGCTCTCCCTCTCAGGAAGGAACCCGCTGTATCTAGTCAGAGGCCAGCCTTCCGAGCTTAGGTATTTTATACTTCCCGGTGGAATTCGTCAGCATCCCATTAGTGTTCGGAATTGCCCGTCTTACCGTTTTTGGAGGGTTGGTTCAAATCAGCATCCAGTCAAGGCCCACCTCCTTGCTTTGGGCTAATAGTTGTCTTCGGCCTGTCTCTCAGTCCATAAATTGCCCCCAGTTTTCACACTTTCTTTTCACTTGTAAAAGCTGGCTTACGTATGAATTTCTGCAGACGCAACTACATTGCTAGAACGTCATCGGTGTGAATCTCCTGGAAGCTTTCTGACCAGTTTCCTCTTTTGTGGGAATCTTCTTAGGGACCCACGTTACGGTGGCATCAAAGAACTGACACTGTCTGTCTGGAATGATCCGAGAAGGCTTTGTTCATCTAAACGCCCAAATAATCCTAGTTGCAAATCCCCAAACATGAGTTAGAATTTACGTTAGAAATCCCCTGCTATTTTGTGCAAGTAGCTGGAGCGCCCTCTTGATTTAATTTTGACCAGATATAGGTTCCATTTGCTTCTAGAATTGGATTCAGTTCCTTTTTTTATCCCTCTTCACAGTCCATCCGCTCCCTCATGAATGACTTTAAGGATCCACCGACCGCCAAGTACCGGGCTGCCCATGTCTTCTTCACTGACTGTGAGTACGGCTGTCAGACGCTGCCTCCTCCCCCAGGGCGGCCTTTCTGCACGGCCCGGCCGAACCAGCACCAAGCCAGGGCGACGGGAAGAGATGGGTGCTTGCCGTGATTGTCCTGATCATTTCTTTTCTTTCAGAAGAAAAATTGCATAAGAGACAAAAATAAGTGCACCCACATGCAGACCCTCTCGCTAGCGCAGACCTTTCTGATAAGAAATAGCACCTCTTCTTAGGACTAGAGGGTTTCCTGCAGAATTTCCCGTGGCCAGCCTCAGTGCTTCCCGTATGGACTTCTGCTGTCACTACACTAGTGTATGTCCATCTGTTTTCCAACTACAAAGATTTCATCGGGCCTTTATCTCAGCGAGGCTGGCATCGTTGTCCGGGAGTCCGTTCTGTTATTTGTGGAGGGTGCGCGTAAGGAGCCAGTGTGCTAACGCCTGGGCCAGTCTTTGTTGACAGCAGAGAGATGAGTAAGGCGGGATGGTTAAAGAGCACACAGCCGTAACAGGCTGGTTCCCTAGTGTCCCTCTCCGAAGGAAGACGGGCAGAACTGACCCTGAGAAAGTGGGGGAAGAATACTTTTACACTGTTTGAATGTGGGCGGCAGAGGGAGCAGGTAGGCAGCATTTCTGGGACCTTGCACCGCGTTCGGCCCAGGAGAGCCCTTGTGAGCCATGGTTCCCCACACATGGGTCTCCTGAGCGGCTGAGTTCCTTCGAGGGCCCAGGGAAACCCCAGCATCATATTGCCCAGTGGTTTGATTTTTTGTCATTTTATTTTTCATGAGCATGTCGGATGCATGATGTTGTGTGTATTGCAGGTCTTTTCCCTTAATCTCTTCCGGGGTTTTTCCCTTCCTCTCCTTGATATCAGAAAACAGTTTTTATTAGCTGTCAGGATCTCAGTCTTTATTGTCCATTGTTTCTCTGTTCTTTGTTGAGGGCCTTGTGGGTGTTTTTATATTCCTTTTACAGCCTAGAGGTAGTGGATGTTTTAGGAAGGAATTAACTTTTTTTTTTTTTTTTTGCTAAAATGCTAATAAACGAAGAATCCACCAGACGCGTGTGGCTATTGAAATTAACCAGCAAACGGACAGGAAAACCTAGTGTCTTTTGTCATTCCTGCAGCTTGTCCAGATGCCTTGTTTAATGAGCTGGTAAAATCTCGAGCAGCCAAAGTCATCAAGACTCTGACGGAAATCAACATTGCGTTTCTCCCCTACGAGTCCCAGGTGAGGCTGGTAGGGAGCGCATGGAACTCTGCATCCTTGTTATTCTGCCAGGAGCCCTGAGAGCGTGGGGTAGGGGTGCAGTCACAGAGTGGGGGGGTGGGGAAGGTGTCACATTCTGGAAGGCTGAATGAGGGGTTGTGAGTGGATGTTTATGTAATGGAAAGAGGTGGTATTCCTTAGGGGTCTGCCCGGCCTTCATCTTACGCTGCACTTATTTCTGACCCTTTTAAAGCCTTTGTGTGCACTTCTCCTTGCTCCCAGCGTTCACCCCAACTGGCTGAGTCCTGAATAACCAAAAGGTGGCCAATCCAAAAAGAGCATGGAAGGAGAGATGGGAAGGGATCAGACAACGCCCATCTGCTCTGAAGGAGACTGCTTCCATGTAGAGATAACCTCAGCCTGTCATGTGCTGAGCGAACAGATGGCAGCCTTCGTCATTAGCCCTTAACACTGCCAGCGCCAGGCGGGCGGCAGCAAGCCGCCCCCTTGGAAAACACAAAGTTGTTAAACCAGGAAAGGAGCAGCCAACTGGGAGAGGGCGCAGAATGAGTGTCTTGGTCTTTTAAGATTTTTGAAATGTCTTCTGGCAAACAAAGACATGAGATAACAGGACATTTATGCGTTTTGTAGAGATAAAAAATGATTGTGCCTGTGGCAGCAGTCGCCAGTCTTTCGGACCTCACGGACCCCCAGTGGTCCGCGGAGCACCGGTTGGCGACCGCTGGCCTCTGGAATCCTTCCTTCCTTTTGCGTATGGAATCTTCAGAGGTCGGCTTCTGAACACCAGACAGTGACCAGTTCTCAGCTGAGGAGGGACGGGAAAAGTGCAGCATGAACATTTAAACAGTCTCCTTCCCAGCTCACGGGGCCCACAGCCCATTCCCTGAGGGCAGCACGTTCTTTCCTCTGTGAGCCCTGTGCCACCCGGACTGGACACAGTCCACCTTCACGTGGCCCAGCTCACCGTAGCGCATAGATTTTAGAAAGCAACACACTTCACACACAGCCCTCCGCTCTTCTGGGCGATCAGGGCGGTTCACATCCCTGAGATTCTGAGAAATGCTTAGCTGGTAGGCTAGGTCGTTAGTGTAAGAGAAAACTTTAAACTTCCGAACTCTCCAAAGAAAAGAAAGGGAATTAGAACATACCCTTGAGGATACGAAATTGTTCAATCAAAAAGGGCCATTTGCGCACAGTTACAGCACAATTCCTAGCTTATCCCTTACTTAACCTCCTAAGGGCCTGTGAGGTCCGACCCTAGCCTCCTCCTGCTCCTCCCCGTCTCCTCATAGCTCATCAGACACGCTTGCCTCAGGTTTTGGCACAGCCCTCCTCCCTGGGGAAGTGCCCTGCTGGTGAGAAACCACCGCCTCCTTGAAGCCCTGCTCGAACATCACCTTCTCCGGAGGCCTTGTCCTGCCTGTGGAGCCGCTCCGGGCATTCTTTCCCTGCTTTATTATTTTCTCATACACTTACCAGCTTCTCACGTGCGGTACAACTTACTTTTCATTATGTTTACTGTTTGTTTACTGCCTGCCTTCCCTTCACGCACTCCACGAGGATGGTCATGTTTTGGTCACAAATAGTTCCCATGTGTTAGCACAGTGCCTGGCCCAGCAGACACCCAGGAAGGATAAATGAAAATATGCTCTGTAGGCTCGCGATCAGATTTGGAGAAAATTCTGATGTTCAGCATCCGGGATGCAAACGCTATAAATGTGCGTATTTTTGCCGCCTCCTCAGGTGTATTCCCTGGACTCGGCTGACTCTTTCCAGAGCTTCTACAGTCCCCACAAGGCTCAGATGAAGAACCCTATACTAGAGCGTCTGGCGGAGCAGATCGCCACTCTGTGTGCTACCCTGAAGGAGTACCCAGCCGTGCGGTATCGTGGGTAAGGCAGCACGCTCGGGAGAAACTGTCCCGATGCCTCTGGCCTTAACATTCCTTTGCCAATTGTGTCAGGGTCAAGATTTGAGTGTCTCGTATTTATAATTATTCTTCTAATGGCTTTGTCACTTTTTTAAAAAATATATATTTTATTGATTTTTTTACAGAGAGGAAGGGAGAGGGATAGAGAATCAGAAACAGCAACGAGAGAGAAACATGAATCAGCTGCCTCCTGCCCACCTCCCACTGGGGATGTGCCCGCAACTTCGAACCCGGGACCCGTCAGTCCGCAGTCCGATGCTCTATCCACTGAGCCAAACCGGTCAGGGCCACAATCAGGTTTTATAAAGTCATCCATGCATCACTTACCTGCCGTGTGCTAAGTGCTGGGGAGAGTCCACCTGAGGACACAGCCCTGATCTGGGCGGGCAGGGAACATCCCAGCAGATGGGCCATAGCTGCGCATACCTGCAGCGTAAGCCCTGCGAGATATGCCTAAGGGCTGACCAGCCGAGGGCCCTTCGAGCTGAGAGGGTCAAGAACAGCTCAGACTAGAGGGGACATTTGAACTAGGTCTTGAAGGACAGATTTGGATTTCAAAAGGCCAGTGAGGACCAAGGGGCCTTTCCTGTGGGCAGCTGGCTTTGCCATTGGGATGAGCAAAAGCGTGGAGCTGGGGGAACCAAGGGCAAGTTTGAGGGGGGGTGGCAGTCTAGCACAGTGTGCAGGGCAGGTTGAGATGGGGCCGTTTCTGGAGGTCTCGAATGCCAGCTTTGGGATTATGTCCTTCAGTGGCTGTCCCCAGGAAACCTTCGGGAGGCTGACAGGGTAGTGGATGCAGGAGTCAGAGGAGGAGAAACGGGAGCCAGAGGCGCTGAGGGCCTGAACCTGGAGGGCGGCGTCAGTGCTGCCCCCAGCCTGCTGCCTCTGCCTGCTGGACCTGTAACTGTAGAACGACGCCTCGTCTGCCCCAGCATCTGCCCCCTCTGTTGCTGGTGTTCCCTGACAAAAGCTGGAAATGGGGGCCGAGGCCATCTCCCCTGACAGAGGACTGGTGGGAGGGCTGGTTGGGAGCAGAGGCCAGGTGGCAGGCAGCACCACACACTGTGTACGGCCGGGCGGGGCCCCGGAAATGCTGTCAGGCTGAGCCCAGGGTAAGGTTCACAGGTTCTCACTTGCTAGCAAACAAGACCCAAGGGATTTGAGTCGAGGGAAGTGAGACTCACGTGGGTCAAGCTGATGACCGATCCCAGGGAAAGGACGATGGTCAGGACCCTCTGTGACGTGGGGCTGCTCATCAGAAGCTGCTTTTCACTCATTTCTGTTCCAGGAGCAGAGCTAAACATTTGCTTCTGTTTGTCCTTTTTAATTACACACGCACACGTGCCTGTATTCTCATTGTAAAGAGCCATGCAGGTGAAATGCCTGTACCCCTTGACCTGCCTGCACTGTCCCGCCTCTCTCCGAGGCCTGTCACCGTGTCTCTCCTCCTCGGCAGGGAGTACAAGGACAATGCTCTGCTGGCCCAGCTAATCCAGGACAAGCTCGACGCCTACAAAGCCGATGACCCCACCATGGGCGAGGTAAGTGGTCGTGGACCACGGGATTCTCTCACCGGGTGATGTGGGTGCCTGTCCCTGCTCATGGCCTCTGGTGACATGCTCAGCCCCTTGGGCAGGCTGATTGAGACTCTGGTCAGTGTAGCCAGAGTGACAACTCGTTCCTGTTCTCCAAGACGACCCCAGATTTAGCACTGAAAGCCCTGTGTCCTGGGAACCCCCTCAGTAGAACGATGTCAACCCCAGAAAACGGACCTTGTGCAGATTTCCCTAGTTTGCGCACGTACTCGCGTGTGTGCGCGTGCACGCGTGTGTGCGAGTTCTATTTAATTGTATCACACGTATAGATTCCTGTGAGCCCACTGCAGTCAAGGCACAGAGTTCCTCATCATCTCTGGTTTACAACCATAAGTCCCGGGGCCTGGAACCCCTCAGCCCCGGGCGGAGGCATGTGGGCCACCCCGTTCGCCGCTGAACCCAGCGGTGCTCTTCTTGGTGAGCTCACTTTGGACCCAGCCACCGTTTCAGATCTGCTTCAAAGGATACTCACTATGAAATACGCATCCTGGGTTCTCTCTCCCACGGTAAAGGGGCTGTGTCCCGTGCTATTTCAGTAGGTTTTGTCTCCGAGGTCACTTCCTGCTGCCCCTTTTACAGGAGGGCCGTGTGTGGTGCGGCAGCCAGCACTGTATGGAGTGGCTTGTGAAAGTCCCCCGCCCTTCCTTCTAGGGCCCGGACAAGGCTCGCTCCCAGCTCCTGATCCTGGACCGCGGCTTCGACCCCAGTTCCCCTGTCCTTCATGAGCTGACCTTTCAGGCCATGAGCTATGATCTGCTGCCTATCGAGAATGATGTGTACAAGTACGTATACCACCCGAGGGGCTGCAGCTTGGCAAATGAACCAGAAACACCTCTGACTTAGGAAAAGGGCGTCATCAATCCCCGGAAAAGTGGGTGTTTCCAGGGTCTTGTCAGTTACCCTGCAAGCTTTTCTGTGAGTTCCCAAAATCCTCATGGCACTTCCAGCCAGGAACTCGGGCCCTTTCGGGGGAGAACAAGGACTTTAGTTCCCAGCTCCCGTAGTCTGCTCTCCTGTCAGTATGCCGACGATTTGGGCATGTGTGCCAATCTTTTTCAGAGTTGAGTCTTACTTTTAGATCATCAAATATGATGACAGCTTCATCCACAGGAGTTTCATATGGAAACAGACTGCCCTGTTCTCAGGTCATTTACATTGAAGGTAGTGGTTTCCACATGAAGGTTCTGAAACTCTGAGTGGGTCTCTGCTCTTCTCCCTTCGGCACCTGTGGTTCTTGCCTTCCTTAGATGTTCATGCTCTCACAGGAGCCCTGGGCCGAGGGCCTGTGCAGGTCACTGCTGAAGGTGTCAGGCACCCCGCATTGGAGGATGGCGCCCAGGCCTTTCTGAGAGGGACAAAGGGTGATCTTGTCTTTCCCTTATAACTCACCTATAACCTGACTTCACACCCTGAGCCACATGGCTCAGGTGCACTCAAGTCAGCTGACCTGGAGGCATCTGAAGCAGATCTCCATGTCATTTGACCTTGATTGGAGCTCTCTGCCCGAGGAATCGCAGCCATTAGTGCCATCTGCAGACACCAGATGGTCACGGAGCTCGTAAAGTCATTCCTGGGGACATCTGTCTGTTGAGGACTGTGAGCGCTTGTCTGTTGCAAACCAGAGGGGACTTGGATGGATTTTGTGGGCCCTCCCCTCCCTAGGTATGAGACGAGCGGCATCGGAGAGGCGCGGGTGAAGGAGGTGCTTCTGGATGAGGACGACGACCTCTGGATAACGCTGCGCCACAAGCACATCGCAGAGGTGTCCCAGTAAGAGCCCGCCTGCCCTCCACCGGGGCCAAGCGTTTCTCCCTAGTGTGGTTTCCATTGTGCGCTCTGGGCAGCTGGGGTGGAGCATGTCAGCAATGAACTCGCTGCCTCAGCAAAGTGGCCAGCATGCTCACCTCTGATGATAAATCCCTTCTGATCCCTGAGCTAGAGCTCCACCAGCTTCAGGAAGTTAGAAAATTTATTCTGTGTTAGGGGGACTCTAGGATTTTTGGAAAGCATATGTACCTTTCAACAAAATCCTATATAATAAAACCCTAATATGCAAAGTATCCGACCATTCAGCCAGTCGCTATGCTGTGCACTGATCACCAGGGGGGCAGATGCTCCAACCAGTAGGTTAGCTTGCTGCTGGGGTCCGGCCAGGCAAGAAGAGCCAGACATACCCTGGAGCCCTCCTGTGGCCCCTCCCTGGCCCCGATCGTGCACCAGTGGGGTCCCTCCGCCTGGCCTGTGCCCTCTCGTAATCCGGGACCCCTCGAGGGATGTCGGAGAGCCAGTTTCAGGCCGATGCCAGGCCGAGGGACCTCACCGGTGCACAAATCCGTACACTGGGACTCTCGTGCTTTATAAACGCTGAGCATGTAAAATGAGTTTGTTCCATTTAAAGGTCCAGACCCCACTGTGCAGTTCTCTCGTATGTAGCTGGTGTGTGATCTTCCTCTTCTGTTGTCATACCTAAAATTTCTGAGCAAAACTGTCTTCACACACAGAACATACTTTGCTCTGAAAATGTTTCAAAATGTTTCCCATTTGTAAACATTGTTATAAGACCTTTAAACAATTCTGTTTTTGGAAAAAGACACATTCTGCCACATTGAGTTGGTGATACCCTCAGGAAGTTCACAAGGAGAGTGAGAAAGTACCTATTTTCTGACATATAAGACAACTGGGCGTATAAGACAACCCCGACTTCTGAGATTTTCCTGGGTTAAAAAGTCGTCTTATACGCCGGAAAATACGGTAATAGTCGTGGATAGCTCTGCTGTTTAGAAGTGGTCTCCACATTTTGGGGATCACTCAACTTTAGAAAAATGTTGATTCACATTTCCAGTATTTACATTTAATTAAATTTACCTGTGAAGTGAAATACATGCTTTGTTGTACTAAACTTGAAAAGGATGAAGTAAAATAAGCATAAGTAGATGTCCTAATATTTTCTTCTCTCTTCTGCAATTATCTCATGCACCCCACTCTGGAGAACCCTGGTTTCGAATATTAGCTAGAAAAACATGGTCTGCCTGTCTCTCTCTTCTCAGAAAGTCACTTTAAATGCATCCCGTATGATAGGAGAAGTCACCACATCTTCCTAAAGGAAGAAT
>PVJC01019752.1:0-29408 GCA_004026665.1 Murina feae | reverse complement strand
CAAAGGATACCTTTCAGCATTTCATATAATACTGTTTGGGTGGTGAACTCTTTTAGCTTTTTTTTTTGTCTGTGAAGCTCTTTATCTGACCTTCAATTCTGAATGATAGCTTTGCTGGGTAAAGTAATCTTGGTTGTAGGTTCTTGCTATTCATCACTTTGAATATTTCTTGCCACTCCCTTCTGGCCTGCAAAGTTTCTGTTGAAAAATCAGCTGACAGTCATATGGGTGCCCCCTTGTAGGTAACTAACTGCTTTTCTCTTACAGCTTTTAAGATTCTCTCCTTGTCTTTTGCTCTTGGCATTTTAATTATGATGTGTCTTGGTGTGGTCCTCTTTGGATTCCTTTTGTTTGGAATTCTCTGCACTTCCTGGACTTGTAAGTCTATTTCTTTCACCAGGTAGGAGAAGTTTTCTGTCATTATTTCTTCAAATAGGTTTTCAATATCTTGCTCTCTCTCTTCTGGCACCTAGAACTTTCTTATTACATGCATTTGTTGTATCTCTTTGTTCATTTCTAGTTTTTTTTCTGTCTTTGGCAATTTTATTGTTGGTTTTTTGGTTTTTTTTGAAGAATGACATTATTAATTTATTTACCAATTCTTCTATTCTTAAATTCAGTAATATATGCTTTCATATTTCTCTCTTCTTGGCTTTCCTCATATATTTCATTATTCTTTTTTGTAATTTCAAGCAAATGCTTAATTCATATCTTTTGATTCTTTCTTATTAAATAAAGCATCTAAAGTTCTAAATATCCTTCTGTACAATATGTAGAAATTCCAGAAGTTTTAATTTGTGATACTGCATTGTCATTCATTTCTAAATAAAGACAAATTATATATATATTTTTTCCTCATGCTTTCCTTCTTTCACCTTCTATGATTAGCTTATTAATTTTTAAATTGTATAAACTTTAAGATTATTGTTTAAAATGTGTGCATATTTACTATACTGTAGGACTGTTAGGGCAAGGCAGAACAGGCCAGGCTGCCTCAGGGCCACAGAGGGAAAGGGGGATAGTGACAGGTGAGGGACTCACTCTTCCTCACTTGGCCCCACATTCCTACCATGCTAAAACTGCAGGAGAAATAATTTCCAATATCCTGCAGGTTAAGAACCCAATAGAAGAACAAGAAAAGAGAGAGTTGGCTTTTAGGGGAAAACTTCCGCGACCACTACCCTAAGTGATAAACACTGAACCTATTCAGGACATAAAATTTTCAAATGAAGCAAAACTTCATATATTTGCAGACTTTCCACCACAGAATTTTGATATTAAACAAAACCCACTCCTCTCCTATCCAAACTATTCACTCTTCTGCCCCCACCTGAGGGTCACAAACGATATTATTATTTCCAGGCCACCTTAGAGCACAAGCTCATAGGAAGAAAAGTGCAGGATCAATCGCAGCTTTACGCACCTTCCTAAATGTTGCCCAACTCAGAATAGTCAACACAAAAACTGGTAGGGTGGGGAGGCATGCGAATGCAATAATTTACGTGGAGTGTAACCTGGAACTCCAAATAAAGGCTCTATTATCTTCATCTGAAAGCTTTTAGGACATAGGGAGGAAGTTGAGACAGCACCAAAATGCAGATGACCTCACAGCCCTGGAAGATGGCAACAGGTAATCAGAACACACGGAACAATTAAAGGTGAACTCTGACACACCTGCATGGCTGTACATCTCAGATTTCATATTACCCAAAAGTAGACCTTTTAGTCAGCCTGTTCAGATGAAGTTTGATCAAACAGATTGCTCTAGAGCACACATGAACAAATAAGTTAACTGCTTTTTATTGTAGAGGAAAAAATATCCTGAAATATTTGTTAAATAACATATTAGTAATTCCCAACAAAATCATCCTTCAGGGTTGTCAAGCTCACCATCTGGTCAGACATAGTGAGCTGACCCGGGCTCTCATAATAAACTTTATTAACATTGCCATAAACCACAGGAAAACTCAGAGATTTTCTGAATGGCTTCCAAATTTCTGCAAAGATGCCCTTAATTAGTCCAAAGGTAAACAATAAACGAGTTGGCAGAAAAATTAGGAGAGCTGAAAGAAAAAAAATGTTAACAATTGGGGAATCCAGAATAAAGAGTATGTTAGTGTTCATTATACCCTTCTTTTAAGTTAATTCTTAGTTATAGGCAGACTGAAAAGTTGCTTTAGCATGATTGTGCTATTTTCCAGACTTGCCTAAAAATATATATTCAAATATTTCTTTTCAAATCAGAAATAAAAAGAGCTCCTCCCCAGGTGATATTCACTTTCTATTCTGCCTTAAAAAGTTTCCAGAGCTTTATAGAAAATTTAAATTAAGGGGCTACAGTACACTGATGTGGTTTTATAGGTCTTGACAGGTGTTTGGGTCAAATCTCATCGCAGGTCTGTGATGGTCACTGCTCTGTCCACAACAGTCACATGGCTGCAGCTCTGTAACAGAGAAAAAGAAAGAAAAGGGAAGTCCTGGAACATTCTGAAGTCATTTTTTTAAAGTTTCTTACTTAAAAATGATCATTCTGGCTAGTGGTTCCTAATTTGGAAGCCAGATTGCTCCTTAACTGGCAGTCACAGTAAAGGGTCTAGGAATCATTACTTCCAACGTCGGCCCATCTATCCTCATTTATTTTCCAAATGTATCTATACACTAGAGTCATTCAAAAGGTATACATTTACCTAAAACAATTGCTGACTTCACTGCCATGTTTTGGGGGGTCACTATGTCACTCAGATAATAAAGCACTCCTCCTTGCACATGGGGAATGCTCCCTTTGGCATGCAAAAGGGGTCTTTATAACTGAAAACCTGGGCATTTTGGGGGATTGCACAGCCTCTGTTTTAACATCCTGGCCCCTGGACATTTATTACTTTCCAAGGTGGACTAACCTGTTTTTCTAACCTATACTTTTCTTTAAGGATTTTTAACCTAATATTTTTTCCTTTTTACTGAATTTATTGGGGTGATACCAGTTAACAAAATCATACAGGTTTCAGGTGCACAATTCCACAGACTAAGCTATTTTTTTCTTAACAGATCTGTCAGAAAGTTGTTCTCATTCTCAGCTGAAAACTGTCATTCCATGAGATCTAAGTTTTAGTTCTGAAAGTCATAAAAAATACACCCAATATCTTTTTATACAACAGTTCTTGTATCAGTAAAGCCAGTTCTCAGCTTCTCCCTGGAGTTTCTCTTCTAAACACCCCCCACCCCCCCCGTTCCCTTTACATGACAATGTTCTGAGTCTCTTTTCCAGATTGGTCTCTTTTCAGTGAACCCTATAGAAATAATACTCCATGGCCAGCATGGAGTGGAGTGACACTATCACAGTAGAGGGGCATACTGCAACACACTGAACTTATTAGCAACTAAAACTTTTTATTCACAGAATTTAACTCAGGGGAAAAACTTCCTAAGAAGGTCATAAAGTCCCTATTATTGAAGTAAAATTTCAGAATCAAATATACTTTACTTATTGTAAGTGGCTTTTTTCCTATGATTTCAAATCTTTTATTGAAGTACTAGAGGCACGGTACATGGATTCGTGCACAGGTGAGGTCCCTTGGCCTGGCTTGCAGGGATCAGGCTGAAACCGGCTCTCTGACATTCCCTGAGGAGTCCCAGATTGCAAGAGAGCAGTTCTTGGGTGACGCCCCCCTGGAATTGGGCTCCCTCCTCTCTGGTTCCGGGTACATTGAGCATTTGCCTCCTGGTGGTCAGTGTGTATCATAGCTACCAGTCAGACGGTTGAACGGTCAGATGGTTGCTTAGGCTTTTATATATATAGAAGATAGGTTTAGCAACTGATATTGATAAAGAAAAAAACTAACAGTTAATAAGCCAGCTTACTGTACTAGTTATTTTCTGCATATTATCTCATTTAACCCTCTCAATAACTCTATATAAAGTAGGGATTATTATTATCATCCCATTTACAGATAGAAAGCTGAGGCACAAGAATGTTAAGTAGCCTGATCAAAGACACATGGTTCTTAAGTAGCAGAGCTAAGACTCCAATCTGTTTCCATCCCACTCTGCCTCCCATTTATTAGGAAGATTTGGAAAGATAGCTGATAAGGTTAATCTTCTATGTGGGTCAGAAAGGCAATGCACCTCATCAATTCTGACTGTCTTCCTGCTTGAGGCACAGCCCCGAATCCTTCTACACAGATACATACACAGAAGAGTGGTGGATCCTTGCTGTGTGGATGAAATCCCTTCTGGCGACAGGAAGAAATCTCCTCTAGTCCATGGTCAGTTAGTTTAAAGAATCCAGTTCTGGAAAAAGACCCAGAATCAAGCAAATGTGGCCCCCCAATCCCTAACACAACACACACACACACACACACACACTGAGCAGAGCAGAGCTCATTTTGAGACCACCTCAGACGTATACTGGCTGGTAAGTCTCTTCTCTGGTGCATGAATCAGAGTTAGAGAATGAGTCATCACTGTCACCACACTAGTTTGCTGGGGGAATTCCCAGTAAATAACAGGATTTAGAATGAAAAAGAAGTTAACAGTGAGATAATGTTTGATTTTGAAATTCTCTAATCTGACATAAAATCTCGTAAAATTCCTATTGCTTCAAGTCAAACACTTCAAATTTCTTATGTCCTTTTCTTAGAAAAGCACCTAGTCCTAGCTGGTTTGACACAGTGGATAGAGCATCAGACTGTGGACTAAAGGGTCCCAGGTTCAATTTTGGTCAAGGGCACATGCCTGGGTTGCAGACTCAATCCTCAGTAGGGGGCATGCAGGAGGCAGCTGATCAATGATTCTCTCTCACCATTGATCTCTCTCTCTCTACCTATCTATCTATCTATCTATCTATCTATCTATCTACCTATCTATCTATCTTTTCAACCAAGCGTACCAGGTTTTATCAGGATACAGGACTTAAAAGGAAGCCTCTTAGAATAGCCAATTAATACCACAATCTATATATATTATAGAGAACAAGGTTTTAGGGATACAGACCCTTTCCTCTGAGGCCTCCCCCAACTGCCTCCTTGTAATGCCCCCCCAAACCATGTGCTATGTACTTACTCCTGGAATTTAGGGGAGCAAACAATGGCTATTGACTCCGGCAACATCAACTGATAGGAGCAGTGAGTGTGTAGGTCAACACTGGAGAGGAATGCAGTCTGTGTGGGATGAGTCTGAGAAGAGAAAAAAAGTCAGAGACACCCTCAGTGAGAATACATGGCTAACTCTGGCCCATGCAGGAAGATAGAGTCAAATAGTTCTCAGCAGCTAGTGGCCACAATCTCCTTCTCAGGTTCAAAGCCACTGCAGCCATGAGGGGTACATCTGAAGTTCATGATAAGTAATGAACTTCTTTTCCAGCAGTGTAAACAACTGTTGTTTAACATGAGTATGTGAAGAGACTCATAATTCCTAACTGACCATCAGGACTTATTTAACTCCTCACAGGCTCCCTCTGAAAGTTATCTGTCCTGGAATAGATGATCCTATAGACTGCTAAGGACAAATGGTCTGTACCAACACGTTTTATCCCATGGTTAGAGCCAGAAATTCTTTTTATTTTAAGTAAATTTATTGGGGTAACATTGGTATGAACACATAGGTTTCAGGTGTGAGTTTATATGTTACAAGATCTGTACATTGCATCACGCGCCCACCACCCAAAGTCAAATCTTCTCAGAGCCAGGAATTCTCACTGAAAACGAATGAGGCCGATCCAGACCTCCATTCTAAAGCTGGGTTAACTAGAGAGACAATATAGAGTCATGTCTCAGGGGCTCAATAAACAATTGTTAAACTAAATAAAAAACCTTGCCTTGCCCTGGCTGGTGTTCTCAGTGGTTAGAGCATTCCATGCCTGGTCAAGGGCAGGTACACACCTGGGTTGCAGGTTGGATCCCCACCCCCAGTTGGGGTTCATGTGGGAAGCAACCAATTGATATGTGTCTTTCTCATAGTGATGTGTCTCCCTCTCTCCCTCCCTTCCTCTCCCTTCCAATGGAAAGCAATGGAAAAAATATCCTTGAGTGAGGATTAAAATGAAACAAAACAAAAAAAACTCTTGCCTTGAGCCACTGTTTCCCTCTAACTATTATGCCTTCTCTCTCTCCTTCCCTTCACAATTGAGTTTCAATACAGCAAAGGAACAGAAAAGAGCAAGGGCAGTGGATACTGAGGACAGCCTGGGCGCCTGGATGGGAGCAGCGTAGCCACAGGAGAGCACTGCTGGCAAAGTCAGGCTGAGACCACATGAAAGAGAGCCTTGAATATTGGGCTTGGGGTTCCACAATAGCAGGTGATCAATACATGACCATACAGAGAACTGGTTTGTAGCTGGCATTTTATTTTGTTAAACTAAATAAAAAAACCTTGTCTTGCCCTAGCTGGTATGCTCAGTAGTTAGAGAATTCCATTCCTGGTCAAGGGCACATATGTACCTGAGTTGCAGGTTGGATCTTTTGCATTTTCCCCTCACCAGCGGTAAGATCTGAGCACACCTATGGTCTGCTTTTGTTTAGTTTTAATCCCAAGTCAGGAAAGAATGGGACAGAAATATCATGGGGAAATGCTATCAATTTAGGATTAAATTTGTTCCTACCTGGGCCCTCACTGATATTAGAAATCCTTTTATTCATTTGCAGTTAAGTTCTTCCTGAAATCCTAAACAGTAATTATGCCAAACTCTCTTCCATCTCCTCCACTTCTTAAACCCCCATCTCCTTCTCACTGGGTGGTGACTCTAGACTCCAACCTTGCTGAAATCAAGACCACCTAAACTGACTTCCCTCACCCCGACAAATATAACCTCAAAAATGCCCCTGCCCCGGCCAGGTGGCTCAGTTAGTTGGAGCATTGCCCCATATGCCAAAAGGTTGCAGGATTGATTCCTAATCAGGGCACATGCTTAAGTTGCAGGTTTGATTCCTGGTCGGGGCATGTATGGGAGGCAACTGATCGATGTTTCTCTCTCACATCAATGTTTCTCTCTCTCTCTCTCTCGCTCTCTCTCTCTCTAAAAATCAGTTTATAAAAAACATATCTTTGGCTGAGGATTTTTTAAAAATCTGTTTCTTTCTCTCTGCCTTCAATTCTGTCTCAGAGGAATGTGTGTTTTCTCCCCCATATGAAGATGAATGTCCTTTGTTTAGATTTAATTTGATACTTTCCTACCTCCATAGTACCTGTCTTTCCTGCCCTCTAAAATCTCCTCTGCTGGCTCACTGGTATTAAAAACACATTCAGACAACTAACAGACAAGAATGGAAACAAACCTTTAAAATGTTGAGCAAAAGAAGCCAGAAAAAAACAACAACAACATATTACATAATTCTATTTATATAAAGTTCAAATCTAGGCAAAACTAAATATCTCATTATAAATACACATTTAGGTTGTAAAACTTTTATAAAGAAAGACAAGGATTCCCAGAAAAGTCAGAAGAATGAGGAACTGTGACTGGGCAGGAGATGGGGGGTGGGGGGGTGGGAGCATGCTTCTGGCAATGTTCTCGTTCTTTAAAAAAAAAATTATTGATTTCAGAGAGGGAGAGGGAGAAACATTAATGATGAGAGTCATCAATTGGCTGCCTCTTGCACACCCCTTCTGGAAATCTAGCCCGTAACCCAAGCATGTGTATTGTATAATGTATGTGACCTTCTGGCTCATGGGTTGATGCCTAACTGCTGAGCTACGCTAGCCAGGCTCTATTTCTTGTAGTCTGTGTACATAGATGTTTGCTAAATGGTTCATAACTTAGTTTATGTACTTTCTTATATATATTTCAAATGTAAAGGTTAAAAAAAAAAAACAAACCAAACCAAAACTCATATTCAAGCCCTTCATACTAAATTATAAATCAAGCAAATCTTCTCTTGACCTGGCTACTCCTGAAGACACTGGGAATCCCCTCTTTCCTTTCCTTTAGGTCTAGGCTCTTCAAAATGTAGTGTGCATTTCACTATCCGCTCAACCTCCATCCCCATTACTCCTTCACCTTTATAATCTACTCCCACTGCTGCCTAAAACCCATAAATTGAGGTCACCAGTGACTTCCCCAAATCCAACAGGCTCATCCAGGTCTTCATCATTCTGGAGCTCTCTGCAGCATGTGACATAGTTAACATCCTGAAATTTCTTCTTTTTCTGTGCTGTGTGTGTGTGTGTGTGTGTGTGTGTGTTATTGATTTCAGAGAGGAAAGGAGAGGGAGAGAGAAACATCAATGATGAGAATCATTGATTGGTTGCCTCCTGCACGCCCCACATTGGGGATCCAGCCCAAAACCCGGGCATGTGCCCTGACCAGGAATCTAACTGTGACCTCCTGGTTCATAGGTCAATGCTCAACCACTGAGCCACGCAGGCTGGGCCTGAAGTTTCTTCTTAAAACGTTCCTCCTCCTTTGGTTTCTGTGCCTTAGCACTATACTCATCTTTCTCTGACATCTCTTTGCTTCATTACTGCCTGCTTCCTATGTCCTCCTAGGTAGCCTGTCCCCAAGGCTTCCAGTGAATCTTTTCTTGCTCCCCATTCTTCTCCAGTTCCAAGGCTTCCAAGATCAGCTCTATGTAGAGGTTCCCAGATCTTTCTGCCTTGGCCTTGCTCCCAGGCCCCAGCCACCTTTCCAACCGCCTGATAACTATCTCCACCAATTTAATGTCTCACTAGTGCCTTCCACTCAACATGCTCAGACTGAACACTGTTCATCCCACTTCCACAATAAGTTCTCCTCCTGGAGCCTCTGTTTCTGCTCATGAGATGATCGCTGCCACTCCGAGTCAGGCCCCAAATCTCTAAGTCATCACTGACCTTTACTCATGATCTCTTACTCATTCCCCACATCCTTGAAATCCTACATTCATCTCCTCCTATCCAAGCACAATGCTATCATCCTAGCTCTCATAATTACATTTTATCACCACATGAATCTCTTAATCGCTCTACCTCAACTTATCTTAAAACTGCCTTTATTTTAATTTTTCCAAAGTATGGTTTGCTCTACTCAAAATGTAAATTCATACTATACACCTGAAATGAATATAATATGTCAACTATGTTAATAAAAGAAGAATCACTATTCTGCTTGTCTACCCAATGTATTACATTAAAGCATATCTACCACCATTTCCTGTCATGAACCATAAACTCCAGCAAACTGGACACAAATTGCTCCAGGCACCGTCTGCCTATTCCAATGCCTTCCCTTCCCTACAGAACTCTCCTTTGTCCCCTCTTGTCAAAATTCTAGTAAATCATACCAAGTGATCCCTCCCTCCTCTGAATTCCACAGGGCTCTCTTTGCTCCTCAAGTCCCCCATTCTGCCTCATGTGAAGAGTTACAACTTGTCTATGTGTCTAATTTCCTTCATGAAACCAGAATCATATCTTACTTAAATCTATAACCCCTGGCAGATAAGAAACAACTTTTCTATCCAATGGGGATACACAATGGAAGGCAAATATTTATGTACTTAAACTGAATAAAGGACAGAGGCACATGGGACTGCCTCCCAGGTGAGTATTTTCCAAGCCCTAACATACACGGATGAGTCATCTTCCCAAATCCTGAAGTGAGCTGACTTGTTCATATGTAACCCTGGCCCGCAACATGAAAAGCAGCCTGGTGTGTGAGAGTGAGGAATTGAAAAGGAAAAGAAAGAAAAATTAAGAAATAATCTTTAGAATTATATTTTACCTGAATATTACCAAAAGATTACATAAGATATGCAGACAGTTGAAAATCACCTATATTGGTGGCCCTTCTGGTTTACAAAAAGGTACATGTTGCTTTAAGAAAACCAAATGCAAACACATTTGAATTAACTTCTTTGGCTCATTTAAAATATTTTGAGCTCTATACTTTTAGGAACATATAGACTATGTATGAAGTAGGCATAGCCCATGTCCACTTACATTCTAGGCCAGCATCCCATCACCATTTACAATCACAAGGAAGCTGGGACATTAGAAAAATAAGTTCATTTTTATTTTGAAAAAATAATCAATTAAAAATATGAAAGCCCTAAGTAGTTCCCAGAAATCAATATTGGAGCACAAGCAGTCAAGTATGCTAGGAAAGTTGAGTCTGCAACCAAGGGAGGGAGACACAATCATCTAAATAATCTGAATGCGATTCACTTTGCTCTAAGAAAAAAACCGGCAGTGCGTTTACAACATCGTGAGAGAAGAGGCTGACCCGAGAGCTTAGCATTGCTTACATGAATCCAGCCCAGTGTGATGAGGCCTTGCTGATCCTGTATGAGAAAAAGCTCTTCTTCGTTCTCCGTGTTGCAATAATCGGAGCCAGCACTTTGCTTGGGGATGAGAACATGGGTGATGGTAAATTCATTCCTCATCTGTCAATGAAGAAAACAGCCCATCATGATTCCCAGGCACTTATGCAACTCCGCCCTGACACAGTTGTATAGAAAGTTCAACATCCATGTAAGTGAAGGCCCATCCCACCCGTCTGCACCTTGCTCCCTGAGTCCCCCACCTTGGCTGCTTATGTGCATTCCTTTGGGGGCACTCTGCCAAGTCACAGATGCCCACAGCCCCATGGGACTTTCCTCTGACGTGAAATGGGTCTCCTGGTGGTTCTCAGGAAGCTCCGCACATAGTCCCATTTCTCTTCCTTTGCTCATGTCTTAAGGAGTTTCCCTATCACTGTTTCTCTAAGTCCTTCTCATCCTTTAAGGCTCAGTCCAAGTCTATTCCACTTCATTCACTTATTCATATTTACTCATTCAGCAGCGAGTAATGGGTTCGGGAAGAGCCTCCACTCAATGTTCTTTCCTTCTTGAAAGTTCTTAGTGCTTGTACACACTACTCAGCATGCTACTTACCTTTGGTGTGTATCTCCCACCTTGCCAAAGTGCTTGGGTTTTTTCTGTGGACACACGTTACGTGTCTTATGTATTTCATATCCCCAGGTCCTACCATAAAGCAAGTGCTTGAAAAATGGTATATAGATAATGACTGGATCTTCCTACCAAGGGTAGAAGTAGGTATTTCTTAACACTGGCATTAAAATAATCGGTTAACTTCATGGGACTCTGAAAATCAATCAGATACGGTCACTAAACTGAAAGTGACATTGCATTACGCTGCTATCCATGGTTCCTTGGGCAAAAGGATTGGTACAAAGAGTAACCGACCCTGTATATCTTCTCTCAGAGCCACAGGAGGCCAAGGGGGGAAGAAACAGTTTCAGCTCAGCAAAGCATTTGTTTTTACCAGTTTTCCACAGAGAATTCCACATGTCTCTACTCCCCGTGCAGTGTTGGCACTGGCTAGTTGGAGAAACTGCGGGCAGAGCCTCCCGGGCACCACCATGTGGCGCAGCCCATCAATTGTAGGAGCTGTAATGGAGAAAAGGGAAATATCTGAGACCATGGGCAGAGACTTCCCCAGCACACTCAGAGTTGGCAACCCTGGGAGTCGGTATCACTGCCACATCCCCTTTGCCTCCAACTTCAGGCAGTGAGAATCTCATCCTAAATGGCAGAAAAAAGAGGGTTATAAAGTCTCTTTTCCAACCTCTGACCATAGCTATTGGGAGTACAAGATTTTAAGGAAAGCAAAGCAAAGCAAAGCACCAGCTGGTGTGGCTCAGCAGTTCAGCATCAACCCAGGAACCAAGAGGTCACCAGTTTGATTCCCAGTCAGGGCACATGCCTGGGTTGCAGGCTTCATCCTCAGTCGGAGGCATGCAGGAGGCAGCTAATCAATGCTGTTCCTCTCTCATCAATGTTTCTATTTCTCTCTTCCTTCCTCTCTCTCTAAAAGCCAATAAAAATATATTAAAAAAGAAAAGAAAAAGAGAGAGACTTCAAGTTAAGACAAGGGTAAACTACTAGTTAAAATAAGTTTCTTCTGTCCTGGCCAGTTTGGATCAGTGGATAGAGTGTCAACCTGCGGGCTGGAGGGTCTCAGGTTCGATTCCAGTCGGGTTGCAGGCTTGATCCCCGGTGGGGGGTGTGCAGGAGGCAGCCAATTGGTATTCTCTCTCATCACTGATGTTTCTATCTCTTTCTCCCTCTCCCTTCTTCTCTGAAATCAATAAAAATATATTTTTTAAAAAAGTTTTTGAGCTAGTCAGGAATTCTGTCACCATTTAATACAAAGATTTAAAAAATAACCTCCTCATTCAATTAAATTTTTACTTTTATTTTAAATATCTCTTATATTTAAGATAAAAATATCAAAGGGCATGCCTTTCAAAGAAACAGACCACAATATATTCTAGATAACAGAAAGTAATGTGGGCAACTACTTACTTCTGAATTTATTAATTTAGAAAAAAGCGAAAATGATAAAACAAAAAAGTTCTTCTGGTCCTTATAAAAGGCATGTGCAAACAAAGTGGCTTATAAGCCTGGTTCAGAATGCCAAGAATGGACCTAGTTCCTGAACACCAGGGAGAAAGCCGTGAGAAAGAAAGCAGGCTAAAATCAGGGGGTATCTTTCACAGTCACATTTTCATTTAAAATTTAAAAAGTGGAAAAGGATGTTCTGCTTCTGCACCCTTGAAAGCAAGATCTGGACCGCTGGAGGGGTTACAAAGGGCCAAGAGTAGTCTCTAGTTCACTGAACATGTCAAATCTCTGTATCACCCTTTTAAAGCTGAGGGTGGGACTTTCAAGGGTATTATTAGTTCTTCCGAAAACTGATCAAGGTCCAGGTAAATTATAGGATTAAGAAAAGGCCACTTTCATAATACAGCCAGTGTGACAGGATGCAGCCTAGCAATACTAGATCACATGGGAGCTGTGACCACAGCCTACTGAGTGGGATCACGGAGGTAATCTTAGGCAGAATCCCCCAGAATGACACAGTTTAGCTGCAGCAGAGATGAGAGAGGACGCGAGCAGAAGGACTCACTTTCTGAGTTGTGCAGTGTTCCAGGTTTCAAGGACCTGTCCACCGCGGGTGGCCTGGCAGGCTTCACAGCTGTGTTACAGTCTGAAGGCTGCGTGGCTGCGACAGGTGCCGTGGGGAACACATCTAGGGAGGGCTCCTCCACGTCAGGCACCAGGGGGCCGCCTAGGCCAGGGTCCACCTTCCCAAACTCCTGTACGATTTTCAGCCGCTCTTTTTCTAGTTCTTGGTTCCGGATCATCTCCTCAAAGGCATGGAACTGTTCCTGCTCCAACTGCTGCTGCTTCTGTTGTGCTACCCTCTGTCTTTCCTTTTCCATCTCCTGCTGGATGGCCCGGTTCCGGGCAGATTCTTCTGCTTCCTTCTTCTACAAAGAAAGAATAGGAGGAGGCAGGGGGACTTCAATACAGCAGGGGGGCTTCCCACAATGTGCCTCTGCTCCGGCTGATTTCCCAACATAGGACTCGTGCTTCCCTCGGTCCCTCTGCACACGTGGAGGCCACCCACTGCTGTCTATCCAGCCAACATACACCTATTCTTCGAGGACGTTACAGTCCCATTCCCCTCAGTACCTTCCCAATGACGCTAACAAATGCATTTTCTTCTTTACCGAAATCTTGATGCAACTTACTGTCTGCATTTCGTAATTGGTATCATATACAGTTTTATTTTCCAACTGTGCCAGGCATACATTCTACATACCAAGTAAGGCTATAAAATAGAACCAAATCCAAACTCGTACCTGCTATGTTGGGGTTTCTATTGAATTTTTAACCCAAAATGAGACCTCTGACATGTTCTGGTGATCAGTTCAACACAGAGTGACGTTTTTAATGAACAAGAAATATCTAAGTACTAATCTCCACCATCCAGTGCCTTTCACTCCATCAGTGCTTTAGGAATACATGCCTCACAGTCCTGGCCAGTGAAATCCCTGAGCAGTGGTTAGAGTTTGGCCTATGCACCAAAGGGTCGCAGGTTCAATTCCCAGCCAAGGGCACATATCTGGGTTGCAGGTTTGATCCCCAGCTCAGGTTGGGGCTCATTTGGAAGGCAACCAATAGATGTTTCTCTCCCCCCTCCGCCCCCCCGCCCCTTCTCTGTCTCTCTCTCCATCTCTCCCTCCCTCCCTCCCTTCTAGTCTCTCTAAAAAAGTCAGTCAATGAAAAAAATATCCTCCAGTGAGGATTCAAAAATAAAGAAATATATGCCTCATAACTGTTTGCCTCTCTGCTGGTTTTCCCCAGGAGAGTCCAGAACAGAGCTCAGCAGAGCACTGCAACGTAATGTGGAAGTGCCCGCAGGGAGCACTGGCATCTGACACAGACCACTGGCGGCACCCTGGGAGCTCTTCCTCGCGCTGGAACGGACTCTTCCCAACAGGAGTGACTTGCAAATGGCTTGGAAAAAGAAATCTATTGTTTCAAACAGGCAGACAGGCAGACTAAATCCATGTTAGAATACTCAGCCTCAACACCTGCGTTTCACTTTTCTGAGTTCTGGTCTTTGCCAAAAATAGTCAAGTATCACAGGGCACAACTGAAGAAAACAAATTAATTTCCTTTTTTTATTATTACATACTCACTTTTTCTTCATTATGTTCTGTGTATTCTTTGGTATATCGTTTTAACAGCTCTGCCTTCAGCTGTTCTGCTCTGGGAAATGCAATCTCATTTAATTTCTGAGAGAGACACAAAAATACTGAAAATCAGAACACGTCCAAACTAATTAAATAGAAAAGTCAAATTGGCAGTGGCAATAATATTTCCAAAAACAATTTACAATGCTCCCTATGGTCCCGTACCTGCTATTTCACACCGACCTGGTGAAATGGCCTCATCTCCTATTGCAGGATTAGATGCTCAGATGCAGCCACTACTACTTTACCCTGCAGTTAGTGTGTGCCACTGCGAAGCTTTTAGGTGGGCAACAATGAAAATGAAGACCCACCTTTAGCGTGTCTTTCTTTTCAGGAATGACAGCCGATTTGTAATCTCGATGTTTTGGTAGTTTCTCAATAAAGAGCCTAAGGAGACAGATCACAATGGTTAGGATACAAAAAAATGCCCAGAAGACTCTGAAGCAATGCACCTCCCTCTCCTTGCAGCCACTGCATGACGGGGTCCCGATGTGCAGACCGGGGAACAGGCCCATGCAGGAGACCATGTTCCCCCACCCACCTCTAGCCTATAAAGAGCAACAGAGTTTCTCTTTTCTCCCAAATCAGGCCCTCAGCTGAAAGCACCAGACTCCCTTAACAAAAATTTGGGGTTTTGGGGGGGGAGCCTATTCTCTGCTCAAAAATACATTGCCAAAGACATTCTTTTCTTGTTGGAAGACATTCAGGCTTCCAAATGAAAGGATCTCAGTCACAAACAATTCTTCAGAGAAGAGTTTAGCAGCCAAGGGCAGGAAGCTAAAGGAAAACCCATGTTTTATTTCTACTCGTAGCCCCATGTGACCTTTAACTCTGGCTTGTTTTCCTTTGGGATTCATGCTCCTTCAAGGAATAGTCCTTACATCACATACACACTGAGAAGCGTAGGCAATCCCTGAATATAATATGTCCATGTTATATGTATAGCATACACTATGATCTCTGATGGAAAGTGCCCAGGGAAACATCAGTGCTACATTTTCTCTTTCAGTGCTTGTTATTGGCTGTGAGCTCAGTGGGAAAAATAAATGGACTCAATTCACAGACCTCTAACATTTAGGATGTCTACTTGAAGACACTGAAAAAAAAATGGAAATCTAGTATCTTATTAGAGCCCAAAGTGGCGAATTCAGAATTTCAGTGTCAGCTCCAGAATCTACTCTTTTAACCACTACACCACACTGCCTCCGCATGGTTCCTGTTGGAGGGGTTCTGAACAAAAGTGTTTCTAAACATTTTTTTTGTTACTCCTTACCTAAGGATATTTTTTCCATTTATTTTTTTAAGAAGGAAGTGGGGAGAGAAAGAGAGAGAGAAAAACACTTATGTGAGAGAGACACATGGATTGGCTGCCTCCTGCGCATGCCCAACCAGGGCTGGGAATCAAACCTGCAATCCAGGTACGTGGCCTTGACCGAGAATTGAACCTATAACCCTTCAATGCAAAGGCCAATGCTCTAACCACTTAAAACACCAGCCAGGGCCAATGGGATCTTTGAATAGAATTAAGTCATCATAAACACAAGCCAAGACCCAAAACAAATAAGTTGAGAGTAGCTTGCTCACAGCTATACTCTGCTACAGTTGGGATTAACTGAGTCTTTTCCGTTTTCTGCCCACGGACAGCAGAGAAACAGAGGAGGAGCCCTCAGTAAGGGGGAAAGACGACAACCGCCACTCTCCCCATCATTACAACAAACCCTCTATAGAGGCCTCCTCCTTTCAAGCCAAGACCTCTCATGCTGGGATAAATTCTAAAATCAAAATGTCTTTAAAAATCTTCCCTGTGGGTTCATGAAAAAGATATAAAACAACTGCCTTGCAATCTAAAACAAGTAGACTTATTTGTTCAATCATAAAGTCCTAAAAGGATAGTAAGATGAATAAGACACCGTTCTTATGTTCAAGAGACTTCCAATCAGTAACTCTCTCACCGAGACCCGAAAGCCCAAGGTTCATTGTTCACCACCTCAGAAGGCTGAATGTGCTTTGGAGTGAAGCTAAATCCGCCAAGGATGTACCATGCCATATCAACACCTCACTTTCTGTTCACTTATGCTCTCAACCTGAAGGAAGAGATTGTAAAGTCCGCGAGGCCAAGAGATTTCTGTCTCATGCCTCTTTGTGTATTCCTCTAACACCAATACAGTGATGACTAGAATGGACTTAAGCTTCTGGATGAGCTGAATGAAAAAAATCAAAGTGTAAGTAGAAAGTGTACACAGTATGCTTTCTTGTAAGAAAGGGGACAATTATATATATATTCATTCCACTCACAAAAATCTAAAGAAATACAGAAAGTATATACAGTAACTAATCGAAGTAGGGAGCAGGGGAAATAGGTGGATGAGACAAGAGTGGGAGTAACAGAATCTAGTTTATAAGTAAGGATAAAACTTGCTACCCGTACATGAATACCTTTCTCTTGTTTCAAATGTTGTCCGTTTTCTGAATGGGGACAATGGGCAGAAGGGACTCTTGAAAGCAGAGACTAGGCAACAACCCCATTCCCATACGGGAGGATAGAGAGCTTAGTGGTTCGGAGGACAGGCTCTGGAGCCATCCTGCCCGGGTTCAGGCTTGGCTATTTATTTACTGTGACCTCAGACAAATTACCTAATCTCACCATCCCTCAGTTTCTCTCTCTCTCTCTGTCTCTCTCTCTCTCCATATATATATACACACATATATATTATAGAAGTGGAGAAAAACAGTATCACCTGATAGGATTGCTGTGCTGATTAAAGGGCTAACAAAAATAAAGAGCTGAGCACAGTGCCTAACATATAGCTAACATCTACGATGTGCTCATACGACTGTTTTTACTACTAAATAAACAAATAAAAGATATGAACAAGAAGAGATGAAGATATTAGCACCACGGCTAGAAACGTTCAAGGCTTAGAAGAGCTGTGGCCCAGATGTATATTGTTCTCTGGGGTTAGATCTGGTTACAGCCTAGAGAGAGGTTATGTACCAAACAAAGAGAGAAGCATTGGCAAAAACACAAGCAACACTACCTAACAAAACAATGCAGGGAAAAGAGATAAAGAGAAAAGTAAACACAAATGGTGAATAAATATATGAAATTGTATTCAACTTTATCATGAAAGAAATTGAAATTAAGACATCATTTTCATCTTTCAGCTTGGCAAAGTCTTAAAGGTTAACTACAACCAGTGTAGGCAAAGGTACAGGAAAATGAGTGTCTTTAAACACTCTTAGCAGGACTATAATTTGATACTATTTTTTCTTAGGGAAGGGAGGGAGTGGGATACAACTATTAAAAATTCAAAATGTCAAACTCTAGCAGGAAGGCCGGGGAGGGTTCGGGGGGAGGGAAAAGAGATCAACCAAAGGACTTTTATGCATTCATATAAGCATAACCAATGGATGTGGGACACTGGGGGGTGGAGGAGACGGGGGCATGGGGGAGAAGGTCAAGGGGGAAAAAAAGAGACATATGTACTACTCTTTGTAATATTTTAAGCAATAAAAAAAATGTAAAAAAAATTTTCAAAATGTTTTTATCCTTTAAACTCACAATTCCACTTCTAGGATTGTATCCTACACAATAGTACAAAGGTACATGTATAAGACTATTTTATATAGCATTGTTCACAAAAGCAGGGAAAATCAGAAACCTAAATGTCCATCAAAGGGATTATTTAATAAATTATAGTGTACCCAAATGTGATAAATAACATAATCACCCATCCATTAATCCAACAAATAGTTAGAGAGCTTCGACTATGGGGTCAGGCATTACTATGTAAAGGCTAGGGACTTGACAGTGAACGACAGTCACAAATTCCTCCCCAAAGAATGAACATTACAGTGGGGGAACAGACAACAAACAAAACAAAAAGTATGTAGATAATCAGTGCAAGGAAAAGTCATTGCTAGAGAAGGGAAATGGGTAATGGGGGGGGGGGTAGGAATTAAGGTTTCAGATTGGCCAGCTAAGGGCATCACCAGCAAGGTGGCATTTAGGTAAAAACTGGAAGAGAGTGAGCCATGAAGAAATCTGGCAGAAGAAACAGCCCTGAGGCAAAGTGTGATGAATCAGAATGTCCAGATATGGAAAGATAGATAGGACTGTTCAGAAAGCAAGATGTAGAACAAAATATAGTGTATGATTTCATTCATGCTTTAAGAAACAAGGATACGCATGTGAGCCCATGTGCTTGCACAGGCATAAACATTTTCTTGTATATAACAGTAATTACCTCTGGTAGATGAGACTTTTCACTTTAATATTTCCCTTGCTGTATGTTTTGAAAAAATAGTTTTAACCATGAACAAATATTAATTTCATATAAAAATAATTCAAAAAGTCAAGCAGAAATTATATAACATGAATGTATTAAGGACTCTCGTTTCATTTCTTCCAATCTTAAAAAGTTAATCAGCGAAGTGAGCATAATCAGAGACGAAGACCTCTTTGGTTTATAAACCCCAATTCCAGTAGTAACCATTTTTAGGACAGGTGACAGACCATTTTCAGAAAGTGGGTTTGTGTTTCAGGAGGCTCAGCGAGCAGACAGGAATTGCTCTGTAACTCCCTTCTATGTAGTCTAGTCAATGACCATAAAAAGCTGTGAAAGAATCTACTGCCTGGATTCCTGTCTGTGCTCATCATGAAAATATGTACTGCTTTAACATGCTGAAGATCTTTCTTCTACCCCAGGGTCTGCAAAAGGCAAAGCATTCCTGCAGCAGGGAAAACCTCTGGGCAGGGAATGTGCTTGAGATCACCCAGATGCCTGAACTGCTCCAAGGAAAAGAACAAACATACCTTTTAAATTCCCGAATTAAAGGATCCACAAAAGGTCTAGAACAAGAACAATGACTCTCAGTAGTGGGGGTGGCAGAGGAGTGGTGACGTGAATGCCTGCCCCTTCCTCCTTCCTCAGTTGTAATAATTGCCAAAGTGAGCCATTGTTACTGACAGAAACAGACCACGTACAACGCAGTAGAAAAACAGAATGAGAATAGAGCTACAACATTTTTCCTATTCTTAGGGCCTGTTGTTTCAAGAATTAGAATTAGGGTCTTAATGATACCTGTAAGAAAAATAAAGGTAGCTACATTTATTGATCCAGGTCAAGCCCATCCAAAAAAATCCCAAATTGAACTCCAAATCGAACAAATTTAAGTATATGAGCTGCTACAAACCACCTCTCTCTCATTCAACTCTCCTCCAAGCCTAGTTCATCATTTTAAATGGTCCTAGTTCATCATAGTGTACTAGTAAGGGGAACCGTATACAGAGACAGACTCCCATATCAATCTTGCTATTAACACTAATTTTCATGCCACTCAAAGTAACATCAAGTCAGAAAATATCAATTTAAGAACCCCTTTAACTCATTTTAAAATACACTAGTCTATTTTTGTATTGATTTCAGAGAGGAAGGGAGAGTGAAAGAGAGATAGAAACATCAATGATGAGAGAGAATCATTGATCGGCTGCTTCCTTCACGCCCCACACTGGGGATCAAGCCCGCAACCAGGACATGTGCCCTGACTGGGAACTGAATTGTGATCTTCTTGTTCATAGGTCAACACTCAACCACAGGGCCATGCTGGTCAGGCAAGAATCCCTATCCTCTTAATCTTACCACCCACTTGCCTATTTAGTAGTTTATTGCTATAATTAAAGGCTCTCTTTTCTGTAACAGCAGCCTCTCATTCTCCATAGGATCTTATCCTTAGCAAAAAAGATGCCCTAGAATCTCCCACCTTAAAACACACACCACATTTTTATACAATCCTTATCCCCCTTCAATTACTTCCTCATTTTCCACTTCTTATCCAAACTTCTACCAAGAGCTGTCTATGCCAGGACTTGGCAAACTGTGCTAGTGGGTCAAATCCAGATCACCATCTGTTTTTGTAACTAGTTTCATTGAAACACAGCCATACCCTTTCATTCATGTACTGTCTATGGCTGTTTTCATACTACAAAACAGAGGTTGTGACATAGATTAAATGGCCTGCAAAGCCAAAAATATTTATTATGTGGTTCTTCACAAAAAGTCTGATGATAGTATACTATCTCTACTTTCTCACTGTCCATTCACCATTCAACCCACTCTAATCAAGTATTTCTTCAATCCTTCTAGCACAATTGCTTATCAAAATCACCAATGACATCATGTTACCAAATCCAGATCCTCACCCATCTGACCCAGCTGGCTCCTCTCTGCAAACACTGACCTCTTTTGACCCATGGTCCCACTCTCGCGTGGACTTCCTCCTGCCTCTCAAACTTTCCTTCGAAGTCTCCCTTGATGGCCCTCCCTCCACTAACCAACCTCAGGGCTCAGTCCCGGACTCCTTTTCTCATTCTGTAGTCTCGTTATCAAGGATTCTTGATGGCATCTGATGAAACCTACAGATTCCTCCTCAGATCTTTTTAAAGATATAACTAATTACAAGGGGGATGGGGTGGGAGAGAGAGACATATGTACTACTCTTTGTAATATTTCAAGCAATAATAAATAAATAAATTTCAAAAAAGATATAACTAATTAAGTAAATGAATAAATAAATAAAATACAAAGAATTATAAAAGAAGCCAATTCTACTGAAATATCATTTTCAAAATATGAAAAATTATGATGTGTGCTTTTTTACTAATGTGCTCTTTTTAATGCATTTATTAATGTATTGTTACTGCATTAAAATACAGGATCTTGTCACAGAAATAATAACTCTGTACTATAATTATGAGGTAGTAATAAGTATAAATGCTACCTTGAGATATCAGTAAAAATTAAATGTGATATGAAAATATCTTGATTTCTATTGGTGACAAAATTACAAATACAGGCATACCTCATTTTAGTGTGCTTCATAGAGGCAAGACCCTCCACCAGCAAAAAGATTATAACTGGCTGAAGGTTCTGATGATGGCTAGCAATAAAGTATTTTTAAATTAAGGTATGTACACTGTGTTTTTTTAGGCATAAGGCTATTGGACACTTAATAGACCATAGTATACACATAACTTTTAAATGCACTGGAAAATTTAAAAAAATTGATGTGACTCACTTTATTGCACGATTTGCTTTATTGTAGTGGTCTGGAACTGAACCCACAGTATCTTTGAGGTATGCCTACATTATTAATACTACTGTTATTTGAGGCCTAGATTCAAAATTGAGGGAAATGCTAAATTTCAGCTAGAGGTTAGTAAAAATAAGAAAAGTTTTTCCCAACCAAGTTCATGGACACCAAGTTCTTGCTATGAATCCCTGTGGGGTTCCTGGCCCCAGATTAACAACATCTGTGCTAGAAGGTCTCAGTGGTTCTCGTGGCTTCAGAAGCATCGTACGCAGAGGACTCCTGCATTTGTATTCCCAACTTAGACTTCTCTGAGTTCACACTGACACATTCAACTTCCTACTGGACATCTCTGCTTGGATACCTCACAGGCATCTCGAATTTAACATCTTAACATGTCAAAGAAAACCCAGGCCGGGACGGTTGTGACTCAGTGGTTGAGTGTTGACCCAGGAACCACGAGGTCACTGGATACATTTCCAGTCAGGGTGCATGCCCGGTTGCAGGCTCTATCCCCAGAGGGGGGCCACTGATACGTTTCCATCTGTCTATCCCTCTCTCTTCCTCTCTCTCTAAAATCAATAAAAACATATTTTAAAAAAAAGAAAACCCAGACCTGAACTCTTGAATCTCCCCTTTTCAACACCATTCTTCCCATTTCAGTAAACAGACCACCGCATCCTAAATTACAAAAGGAAGAAAGCAGAGGTCAATCTTCATACCAACGTCTTTCTCTAAGTAAGTCCCATGAACTTTGGTATACCTCCAGTATACCAAATCCATGTCCCTTCAAGCCACCAGCCCCCCTCTTGAATGGCTTTGTTTCCTGACAATCTCCCTGTGTTCTCTTAATACGCCACCATTCACCACACAGCAGCCAAAATTTATATTTTTAAAATATAAGATTAGGTCACAACCTCACTTAAAACATTTCAATGGCTTTCTATTGCACTCAAGATAAAACACAAACCTATAAGGTTCTACAAGATCTGGTCCTGCCTGCCTCTCTGACCTCATCTGGAGCCATCCTTCTTCCTCTCTTGCTATACTCCAAACACAGTGACCAGCTCTATTGTACCCTTCAAGTCTCAGTTTAAATCTCATCTTCTCAGACAGACTTTACCCTGACTACCCTATTTAGTCAGATATTGCTTATTCTTAGTCACAGCACTCTCTCTGTTGCTTTCATAGCATTTTCCTCATTTTGTGACCATATAGTTATTTGCTTACCTCTTTATTGTCTTCTCCCATAATTAAAATGGTACATCCATAAGGGTAGGGGCCATTTTATCTACTAAGTATCCAGGTTCTAGCACAGTGCCAAGTATACACAATATATATTTGTTGAATGAATATGGTCTTGCCCCTCAAAGCACTTTCTGTGTAGGGCAATAGAACTCAGAAGGCCCTTCGGAAAATATCCTCAGGTGAGGACTAACAAAACAAACCAATCAAACATTGCCAAAAGAAACAACAAAAAGAACAGAACCTATGTTGGGTTTTGTCTCTGGAACAAAGCTTATCCCTAAACCCTGAGCTTGTGTCCCCATGGGTAGAATGGGAGAAGGATATGCACTACTAAATGCACACAGAACTGTAAAGGTCAAATGAAATTATGCAGGTTACATACTCTGTGAACTATTAAGAGCCACACAAATACACTGTAATTACTATTTCTTAAAAAGCCCTGCTATTATCAGAGAAGAAGGCTAGGAATTATATATGAGACCCTTTAACATTATTCCCTTCCTGAATTACATATCATTTCATTATGACTGGGGACTTAGGAGTTATCCCTTGTGAGTTATACAGAATTTATTTTATTTATGCTGCCTACTCTACCTAAGATGCTAAGCAACTAAAGGGAGCCACACAACTGTAGGTAGTCAATATTTATTTGATGATTTGCACCATGTAAGTTAAAAAAAAAAAAAGTTAAGAAAAAAACTTTTTCTTGAATCACTCCATTTGCTACAAAATAAATAGAGGTGAGGAATTTTGACTCTGCAAATCCTCAGCGTTAATCCTATGATTAATAGAGGAGAGGGAAAACATTCATCAATACAAAACAGGTACAATTTAACCACCAACTCTCTTGACTAACAGCTGGGCCACGTGGGCACAGGCCAGAGAACTAAGTCTCTTACTCATGAAATTACTGAGTCATGATAATAACACTTCCAGTACTCATGTCTTTGAATGTCAAGGACAGCCAACATGTAGGAGCTACCAGCAGAAATGATTAATGCTAATGAGGACGTAAAGTTCTCTAGTTTTAGCAATTCTGAACAAATAAATGAGCACAAAAGCAGGATGAGTGAGACATCAGTCACCGGAAAAAGAAACTGGAGGTGTCTTACGTCATATACTTGTTATAGAGAATGTAGGCATGTTCAATGTTGCCTTCCTCGGAGTAAATGGATGCCATTCGGATCATCTCGACTCCAGACCGGAAGTACCGACGGGGTGGAATGTCTTCATTTATCTCCACTGAGCTACCCATCTGGGAGAGGAGCCTCACCCGATCTTCAGGAGCGAGGCTTCGATCTCCATGGTCACACATCATTCCCAAGAAGTTCTGAGACAGAAAGGAGAAAAAGGATGGCATCAACCTCATGGCCCATACCATCCCAACACAACCTAGCACACGGTGTGTTTATTCCACAAACCTCTACCTTATGAAGACGTTCAGAGAAAAATATCATATGCCATGGCTCATATCAAATAAGATCCCATTTCCACAAGAAGGTTGAGACACTCAAAGAAGCCTGCATCACAACAATGAGAAGACGGGCAGACTCCACATCCTAGTCCCTGTGCCATCACGAGGTGGTACAAGGATAACTGTAATGGGCCACAGTTCTACCCTTCATGCTAATGACTCTGTCATTAAGTGGCCCTGTCCTCCCACCATGAACGGAGGGGCAGCATCTTATCACTTTGGCATTATTTCTCCTCCCAACTACTACTCCCATCCACCCTGGGGTTACCTAGCAGAGTACACTTAGGGAACTTCCATGATGATAACGGACTTCAAGTCTGATTATTTTCATCTGTCTGAGAGTAACTGACATTTCCCTGTGGTGTGTTTTTTTCATATCTGAGCACCAGGTTAGTTAGGGAAACTGGTCTGGGGATGAATGCTCATAATCCTAACTTTGCTCACCAAACCACTATTCCAGTCGATCGACATCATTCCTCCCATTCAGGGGAGAGGAATTTAGGTCTTGAAAACAATTTATTCAAATCTGTCTTCAAACCCAAAGCCCTTTTTGAATACCAAAAGGGCACGAGGTTAACTTGGAAGCAAAACACCTGGGAGTTTTCCCTCCCCGGGTCTCACACTGAGGTGAACGCCACAATCTTTCTAGATATCTCCGCTGTGAGAATCAGATCCCGGCTTCCAATCGGATGTCACTCCACATCATCTCCAAAAAGAATCTGGGTACTTGGTACACATTGAATTACAGCCCATCCTCACCAGCTGCTCTAGAGTCTACCAGAGGTCCTCAAACTCCGGCCCGCGGGCCACATGCAGCCCGCCGGGGACATTTATCCTGCCTGCCGCCGTGTTTTTGCTGCCTTGTTTTTTTTTTTTACTTCAAAATAAGATATGTGCAGTGTGCATAGGAATTTGTTCATAATTTTTTTTAAACTAGTCCAGCCCTCCAATGGTCTGAGGGACAGTGAACTGGCCCCGTTTAAAAAGTCTGAGGACCCCTGGTAGACTATACTACAAGCCACAGCAGAATGCCTTCTTGGAATTCAAGGCCCTATGCCAACAGCCCCCCTTTTGTCTTTTCCCTCTTAACCCTTACCCCTTCCCATGGAGACCATGGGCTTCGGGTCCGCCCAGAAGTCCTCCCATTCCAGTTTCGTTTCCCACTCCAACCCCCGCTCCTCGGAGCTGGTTCTCTGCTGGCCCATTCTATCTCAGGTCACATTTGCTCCATTAAGCTTCCTTTCTGACACCCTCACTAATCGTACGGAAGCTGTGGGTACGATCTGGGATGCAAGGCGTCCCATCTCCCCCAGGCCTTTTTAGGGGCGCAGGAAGCCACCAGCAGACCTAAACGCTCCCCAACTTGCACCCTCAGCCCGGGGCCGCTCCAGCTAGCGCACGCAGAGGATGCTCGGTCCAGCCCCGTACCTCTCGCGAGAGGACGTTCGGAGTCGCGAGTGCAACCTCCTCCGGAGGCCAGCGAGCGGCGCCGGGGACTACAGGGCCGAGCCGCTCTCCAGAGCGGAGCTCAGCATCCGCAGAAAAACGGGGGAAGGTGTCGAAAAGGGCTGAGGAGGAGAAAAGCAGCCGCGGGAGTGCGCGGAGAGGAGTGGGCAGGGGCCGCCTGACAACTGCCTCAGGCCTCCTCCTGGAAGGCACTCAAGCCCAAGTTGCCAAGCCGGGACAGAATCATCCACGGGCTTCGGGTCTTTGGGGTGCGAGCAGCCGCGACACGCCGGGCCGGGCCTGGCTGGGGGAGGGAGCCGGCAGCGGCTCCAGGCCCCACACTCACGGCGGCTGCTCCCCTGGAGTCAGACCACGCTCAGAGCCCGGGCGCCCAGACCCTTCCCCACCTGTCCCTGTGGCCCGCACTCGGACTTCCGTAAACGTCACATCCGGCGCACGCCCCGCCCACTCTCGCCGGCCTGTTTAGTTTCATTCCCAGGAATTTAGGACCTGGGGGGTGTCGGGGGTGGGAGGGACGAGCTGATGGGCGGGGCGATCTGATGGGCGGGGCCACCCGCAGAAAATCCGACCAATGAGGAGAGAGCTCGGCGGCGACCATCTTGGTAAAGGAAATTAACAGGGAGGAAGGGGGACTAAGTAGTTAAAGGAACCGATGACCAAGGTAACTTGTTTTTAGGATTATTTTGAGTTTTGGTAGGGGTTTCCGGTCCTATGGCTCCTCTCTCGCACTCACACAAATCACAAACAATTCCAGCATTCAAGGAAGCGTTGCCGATCCAGAGTACCTGCCTGAACTAACCAGTTTTCAGCTTGTTTGCGTTGCTTTCTACACGAAACGGATGGTTGGAGGTATTGGGCAATTGCTTGTATTGCCTAGAAGAGAACATGAGACTCATTTTTTAACGTGAGAGCACCACTAAAGTTTATTGAAAATGAGTGTTCAACTTCTAAGGGTCACTGTCCAAAGCAACGGGGACACAGATATCCGTACGCGGTAGTCTCTGCCCCTGTGCCCAGCACTGTATGGCTGCTTCCACCCAGTGCAAACAGTGGCATATTCCGTGTGGGGATGTGGGGACGTGTGCATACATGCACAGTCTCTTCCCAAAGGGTCCTGCAAGCCAGCTAGTTGGTCTGCCTCAGGCGACTTTGTAAATCACCTCCGAACCTTTATGCTTTGGCTTAAAGGTTTAACTCTCTCGGGGATACTTTACTCCCCTCCAACGTACCTGCCTCCGATTTGGAGGAGCCTCCCTGCAAGCTTGTTAGTGATGTTAGTGATTACAAGATGTGTCTTTCAAAGTCTAGCTTCAAGCTCTTACACAGGTGTTTCCTCTCCCACCAGGTCAGCATCCAGATCTCTAATTTTTCTCACTCCCTTTTGTGTATATTTCTTGTGGATTTATCTGAAGTGATTCTGTGTGGTCATTGGCTTTCCAGACTAAAGCCTGAAAGCACTCAGCAGGGTCTTTCCCCCTTACTAGCATAAATAGGCATGCCAGGGCTAGGATCCACGGTTGATTCTCCTGGGTCTTCTGCAGATAACCCTTGGAAGGCAGTTGTAAAGGGAACTCCTCTGTGTCTTCAAACTCTTAGTTCCACTAGTCTACTGCCTCTTTCCCCTCAGAATGTAAACATAGTGGGTTGAGCCTAAAGAAATTGATGCATTAGGAGTGCTGGTCAAAGGGAGGGCATACAATGCAGGAGGGATCCTGGCAGAAGGCAACACAGGACGAAAACCAACCTGTTCAACCTCTCGCTCAGTATGTGTTTCTTGAGCATCTACTATGTGCCAGTTTCTGTTCTAGGTGTTAGGGAAACAGCAGTGAATAAATCCAGCAGGTGCATACAGCTATGGTGGTAATACAGACAGAAGCAGAGCTAATAGGGAGTGGAGCAGGGCATTCTGCTCCCATTGAGCACATTGTCCAAAAAATAGTTTTTTCTTTTTGTGATGTTTCACTTAACAAGTTAATAGAGTTTACAAACGTGCTAGATGTTAAGACTATGATGAGAAAGGCTTTAAGAAACCATGACGAGGAAGCACATAAGAGAGGGGTGTGCATAATCACAAACAGAGCAACCGCCACACACATGCTCTCCCCGATATTAGAAAGTAAATATGACTAGGTGATGGCAGTTTTTAAAATGATGAGTAAGAGGATATAGGAATATAGGAAGCAGTATCTGGTCCTTTTAGGAAAGGAATTTGTAAATATCGACCAGAGTTTTTGGCATCTAGGGCAAGTGGTCAGCACTCTTGGCTTTATAGGGACTAGGAACAAGAAGCAAGAGCACCCCAGCCAAGATAAACATCTGAAATTCCTCCCTTCCTGATTAACCAGGAAAGTTGAAAACTGGACAGTTTTGTACATGTAACCAGGAAACTAAGCATACGAAAATTCTGTTGGTTCTTGACATAAATGAGAAGACTATCCTACTTGCTCCTGCCCCAAAGGTTGAAAGCTAAGCGTGGAGGGTATTCTGTCAGCTTCAGCGTCTCTTATGGGCCAAGGCCAGGCTAGGAAGTGAGGTGCTTTTCCCTCATGGCCATGAATATTTTCCCTGAACAGCCTTCATTTGACTTCTTGCATACTTTACCAGTAATATCACAGACGCCTGCGCTCTTGCATACTTATTCCTCCTACCTGTTCATTCCCCTGAAACATGAAGGGACTGCTGGAAGACAAAAAAAATTATATATAGCATCATGATACAGAAAATAGGCCCAGAGGAACTTTCTGGGGGAGCAAAAACAAGGAAGACGCCAGGCAGATGTCGTTTGCCTACTTGCTCCTTGTGTGATAAGCGCCCTACTTAGAGGGGACATCTCATTAGTACAGTATTGACATCCCTTCTTACCTTCTGCAATGTATTTTCACAATAGCAGCTAATGTTATTTTTAAAACAAAAATCAGATACGATTGCTCCTGGGTTTAAAACCCTCCAATTATTTCCGTGGCACTTCAAATTAAAAATCTACACTCGTTACCCTTTTCAGAAGGGGCTCAGTTCGCTTTATCTCTCTGACCTCATCTACCACCCTTCTCCTTGCTTACTGCTCTCTAGCCACACGGTCTGAACATCTGCTCTTCCAATCAAGACCCTTGCACAGCTGTTTCCTCTTCCTTGGTGCCCTTACCCTGATCTCCACGTGGCTGGCTCCATCTTGTCACGCGTGTCTCAGTGTACATGTCACCTCCTCAAAGAGAACTGACCACACACTTTATTATTTTTTTCATTCTTTTTTTAAATTTATCTTTATTGTTCAGATTATTACAGTTGTTCCTCTTTTTCCCCCATAGCTCCCCTCCTCCCATTTCCCACCCCAACCTCTGTCCTTGCCCCCCCACTGTCCTCATCCATAGGTGTACAATTATTGTCCAGTCTCTTCACGCACCCCCAATACCCTTAACCCATGAAAATTGTCAGTCCACTCCCTTTCTATGCCTCTGATTCTATTCTATTCACCAGTTTATTCTGTTCATCAGATTTTTTATTCACTTGATTCTTAGATTCACTCGTTGATATATATTTGTTGTTCATAATGTTTACTTTCCTTTTTCTTCTTCCTCATTCTCAAAGGATACCTTTCAGCATTTCATATAATACTGGTTG